>PVJO010020334.1:0-32211 GCA_004026905.1 Hystrix cristata
CATGCACCACACCACCTGAAGAGCTTGTGAATACACAGATTTCTGGGCCCCCAAGGTTCCTGGTCAGTTGATCAGACAGGGAGTATTTTCAACGAGTCTGCAGGTAATGTAGATGCTGTGTATAGGAATCACAGTTTGAGAGTCACTGTTCTTGAGAGACCAGCCAGAGATAGAAATTTCCCAGCCGGTAACAAGCAAAGAGATTAGAGATGGCAGGATTCAACCCTGCACCTGTCAGGCTCCCTCCCAGCTCCTGCAGCTACCTGCAACCAGGAAGAACAGAACTTCAAACCTCCAGAGACACACCCTCATGATCTACCCTGGGGGACATTCCAGGATGCTGAGCTCTAAATCCTTTCGCTATGCACTTATAGGAGCACAGAGGAGCCTGCAGTCCCAGAAGACTCCATGGTCGCGGGCCCTGATTAACATGCTCATCGTTCACACAAGATGAAGCCCAGAAGTCTGCTAAGTGGACTGTGATTCTCAGCTCACAGGGAGGTCGGCAGGGCAGTCTGGGCACACCCTAGCCCATGTGTAGAAAACGGAGTGGGGATGTTGGCAATGGAGGAGCCCCTGGAGAGCAGTCTGGCCACGTCCTTCACCTGCAGACAGCATCACAGGCCCGGGGAGCACTGGAGAATCCACCCTGTGGGCAGAGGAAAAACAAGCTCTCGGCTTAAAGGCAAAACCAAGACAGCTTGTGTCGCATCAGAGAAGAGCCATGAGCAATCCTACTGACTGGGGCTCTAGGAGTAGTGCTGGGGTGAAAGACAACCCTTAACGGCTTCAGTAAGATACCAAGGTCAGAAGGGAAGCACCATCTTGTGAAAGAGCCCCAAAAGAGGCCTCTGGAGCAGCTCGCTGCTCACTTTTATGGGTGCCAAGTACATAGTGCCCAATTCACAGGCCACAGGGAGACCGAACAACAAAATAAACCACCGGCCCAATAGAAAGTAGCAGGGTGGACCAGGGATATGGGTCGTGGCCCCATGACTGTGGCTTTAGTCTGCTTCCCCAGTCTTCTTCGTTTCGGGGAAAAGCTACCCTCTTCCTGTGGCTGTTCAGTCAAAAGCTTTGGAGTCACCCCTGCCCCTGTCTTGCTTTAACACAGTACATCACGTCCACAGGCAAATTCCAATACCTTGTATCTGTCCCAGCCCATGTCTTACAACTTTCACTGCCCTGAGTCCAGCCACCATCACCCTTCTGGACCACTCTAATCACCTCTTAACTGGTCTCCCTGCATCCATACTTGGCCCCCTGAGTGCATTCTCAAGGCAGCAGCCCCAGGGATCCTGAGGAAACATGCACATCACAGCGTGCTTCTGCTCAGCCCCCAGGGGACACATGTGTCCTAGAGTAAACACAGCACTGTCAGCAGCCTTGAAGGCTAGACCAAGCCCTGGCTTCCTCTTTTACTCTCGCCCTTCTCTCTTGTCCATGGCAGCTTCAGACAAGCAGTGTGTTGCCCCCATAACCCTGCTCCATCTGTGTTCACTCCCAGAGTTCAGAGGGCATGTGCCCTGTCTTCCTTCTGGATTCTCTCAGAAAGGTCCTCCCCAGCTTCCCCTTTATCAACCAGCACTCCTGTGCTATCGCGCTTCCCTGATTTCCTTCTCCTTGGGAACTGAGGGTCTGAAGCAAGTTTCCCCCAAAGCAGGGAACAGAACATAAAGAACAGGATGTCAGTCACATGTGGCTGATGACAGCTGTGACAGAGGCTTAACAAGCTCAGGATGAACATGCACAGTTACAGCCCAAGCACAAGCATTAACTGGAAAGTGGGAACAGTTTTATGCAAGGGCCGCATCTCACCTGCATAAGCTCCGGGGTCATCCCCTGCCCTCGGGCGCTGCTGCCTTTCCACTGTGTAAAGGGCTTGGCATCTAAGGCCTTCCCAGCTCTGACAGTCTATGGCCCTGAATTTGAACGGGTCCTAAAGGAGAGTCTCTTCACTGTGCCTTCTGAAACACTTAAAAGCTTTCCAAAAAAGTTCTTACTAAATTAAACTTTTATTCCACGGACTCTATCGTAATTCAAGATCGTGTTCTGGGAAAATATCTACTTTCCTCAAAGTGAAATCCATAATTATGCATGGAATTAACAACTACCCAGAGCTCGCTGGACCCGCCATGACAGGCCCTGTAGCCAGACACCTCCCCTCAGCTAATCCTGCCGGCCTCGGGAATCACATGGCTGCGGGTTTTCCTGTTTCCCTACCCACACAGAACCCAGATACAAAAGAAGTCGGTGAGACAGTCAGAGGAAACTGCCTGGAAAAGATGAAAACAACAAAAACTCTTCTGTGACAGGAAGGGAGACAGAGAGGGTAGAAGATGAACATTTTTAAAACTACAGTGAGATTAAAAGAAATTTGTAATGCTGCAAGAAACAGTTGCCCTCTGTAGTAGGCAGAATAATAACTCCTAAACATGTCCCCATGCTAATCCCAGAAGCCCTGAACTTGTTAGGTTATATGACAAGGGGAATTAAATTACAGATGGAGTCAAGGTTGCTAATCAGCGGGCCTTAAGGTGAGGATAACAGTCTGGGCTATCCATGAGGGCCCAATGTCATCACAGCGTCCTTATAAGTGGAAGAGAGAAGGAGAAGAGTGAGTCAGACAGATGGCAGCCAGAGGGGAATTCAGCCAACATGGCTGCCTTTGAAGATGGAGGAACTGGTCCCAGCCAAGGAATACAGGCAGGGTCACGAATCTGGAAAAGGAAAAGACATGGATGCCATGCTAGAGCCTCCAGAAGGAATACAGCCTTGCTGACACCTTGATTTTAGCCTGCAAGCAACACATTTCAGATCTCTGACCTCCAGGATTATATGATAATAAATCTGTGTTGTTTGCAAGCCAGGTTTATGGTAACTTGACATAACAGCAATAGGAAACGAATATACCCCATGTTTTGCCTATACTGTCAGGCCATCCAGTCTCTGCTCCTAATGGCCTGTGGGAGCCTGGAAGGGCCCATGCCCCTCTCTTGCTCCACTCCTTGTTATCATTCTCCTCCCATTCATTCATCCTGCCCTAAGGGAGGAACCATGACTTATCTTGTGAGTAAACTGGGTTTAAAAAAGTAAATAAATAAATGAACATGTTAGATTCAGTCCTTTTTTCTCTCAGAATTGAGCTGCTCTTCCAGGGATGGCCCCTCTCTGCCATGTGGCCACGTGGGAAGACCTGCCCTGGCCTGGCGGCCTTCAGAACTTGCTCTGTCCTCTACCTTCACCATTAATCATAAGAATTCCACATATAGCCCCAGTCTGCCTCATACTCTTTGTTTTATTTATCAAATTGTTTAGAACTTGGGAAAGAAAAATATTATTTAACGGACACTTTCCCCTTTAAAAAAAAAAAAAAAACAATAATATCTGCCTCAATTGTTATTACGAAGAGAAAATGAGATGATAGAATACACTTAGTCCGGTGCCCAAAAAACAGGGAGTAAGCCATAGGTGAAGCAGAAGCAGCAGAAGAAAGCGGGGAGGCCACAGAGATGTATGTTGATTGACCAATATAAAGGTCAACACTATTAAACATGTGTTAGCATCCCTGGTTATACTTTACCTGACATTGGCAGGGAGTGGGCTGTGGGTGCATTTTTACTTGCCACCCTCTTCCTAGAAGACAAAGTTCCTACCGTCTCTCAAGGTTAAATAACTAGTCCAAGAGTACAGAAATTATAAAGGGAAGAACAGGCTTGCCAGTCCAGGCTGTCAGACTCCAGAGCCTGTTAAAAATAGGGACTCATGTGGCAGTGCACGCCTGTAATCCTAGCACTCTGGGAAGCTAGGGCAAGAGAATGATTGATTTGAGCCCAGCTTGGACAATGAAGTGATTTAGCAAGACCCTGTCTCAAAATAATTTGTAATTTAGTGCAAAGGCCTTAGGCTCAGTCCCTAGTACTGAAAAATTAAAATTCTAAAAACAAAAACAGTAGGTACTCAGTAAATATCTGGTAATTCATAAAGAGAGTACAGAATGAGTCTGGAAGTAAGAATCTTAGCCAGAGAAATGCGTGAGCTGGAAAGATGCCTGGAATCATCTACCCCAGGGGCCAGGTTTGATAGTCAAGGACACTGAAACTCAGAGAGAAAATGATCAGTCCAGGGTGTGTTTGTCAGCATTTCGCCACTGTGACAAAATACCTGAAAAAAAGAGGAAAGGTTTATTTTGACTCGCAGTTTCAGAGTTGTAGTCAATAGTCACTCAGCCCTGTTGCTTTGAGCTTGCAGTAAGGCAGAACACCATGTGGGGAGTGTGAGGTAGAGCAAAGTTGTCCACCTCATGGAGGCCAGAAAGCAGAGAGAGAGAGGAAAGGTCTGGGGTTCCAATATCTCCTTTGAAGGCACACATCAATTCTCTCCATGGGACCCCACTTCCTAAAGTGTCCATCCCCTCCAACACAGCCATCAGCTGAGGACCAAGCCTCCAACACAGGGCCTTTGGAAAACACTGCAGATCCACATCATGAGCCAGAGTCAACCAGTGAGTGAGGACAAAGTGAAGGCTCAGTGAGGCCTAGAGACCCCTGAATGCCTGGTCCTGCAGCCCTCCTCATCTTCACCTCCAGGTCACTCTATCAGACTACTATAGCCTAGAATGCACCCTCATGTTTCATTTGAGATAATTTTCCTTTCCAGAGCAAACTTGTTCCAGCATTGAAGGGAAAAGCAAGACTCTCTCAGTCAAACTAGATGCAAGCAGATTTTTACTCGATGTGAAGAAGACTTTTAACAGAATCATGCAAAGGTGCTGTAGAAGAAGTGAGCTCCCCATCACTGGAGGTGTTTAAGCTAAGGCCAATACCATCTAAAGGCTGTGGAAAGGATTTTTACTAAGGGAGGGAAGTGACACCATTTGTTCATGTGTTCAGCAGACTCTGGAGCTGGTTTTCTGGGTTCAAATGCCTGCTCTGCATCTCACTAGGTGTACAAACCTGGACAAATAAAATAACTTCTCTGAGTTTCTTCATCTGTAAAATGCGGGTTATGATAGTATTGCCCTCACAGAAACTTCATGAAATTAAAAGAACAAATTTACCTAAAAGACTTAGAACAGTGCTTTATACAAAACAAGCCAGTAACTTTTGTGTTTGTGCTGCGAATGTTGGTGTTAGAAAGGCAGCGTGAAGCAATATTGACTGAACGTCTTCTGTGAAAAAGAAGGCGCTTCTCTTCATGCAAAGACTATAAAGGTCCCTGCTTTGGGGAAACTTATCACATACTGTGAAAAAGACAAATAACAGTTAAGTAAATAATCAAAAGAATCTCAGGCAATGGTGAGTACTATGAAAACAATAAAACAGGATGATGATTACGGCATGGAGGTGAAGTTAGAGAAAACCACTCTGCCCACAGAGCTTCTGACTGGTCGCGAAGGGACAGTGGTAAGATGATTGGGGAACGATGAGGTCTTCACAGCAAGGAGGTCAAGCAGGCTGTCCCTCAGGCAGCTACAAGCTAGATGGGCGGGGTCAGTAGAGACAAAACACGTCGGTAGAGAGAACAGACCTGCAGGTAGCTACACCAACCCCGAAAGAACAGGGGAGAAGGAGGTAAGGCCACAGGAATCAAGAGTGTGGATGTACAGTTTCAATGAAGGACAGGAGGGAGAGAGGGAGGACAATGAAGCAGACCAGAGAGATCAGAGACACCATAAATCTGTGAGAACTCAGGGAAGAGGAAATATGGCTTCACAAATTAACAGGGAAAGGACCAACTATAGAGTGGATGGTGCTGGGAACACAGTCTTATTACTAAAAGAGAAAAAATAAAAGTGGATCTTTTCATGCCAACAGATACAAAAGATTAAATATATAAATGTGAAAGTTAGGACTATAAAGTTAATAGAAAAAAAAGAGGAAAATATTGAAAACAAAAATCAAGAAAGAACCTAGTAACAAAAACTTTTAAAAATGTAAATCCTGTGCCAAAACAGAGATTAGCTATGTCAAAATAAAGGATTTATGTTCAACAAAAACATGAGAAATGTAATGACAAATAACAGAATGAGAAAGGGTATTTTACAAAGTCTAAAACTAACAAGAAATCAATATGTACTGAAAGGAAATTGAATCCTTTTTTGAGGAAGGCAACATTAACCAAAGCCTATGCAATTATCTATACATAATGTCTGGATTCAGCCAAAATTACCAAGAATGCAAAGAAATAAGACAAAATGATCAAAACTCAAAATAAAAATAGACAATAGCAGCAGACCCTCAGGTGATCCAGACTCTGGAGTAACCAGATGGAGACTTTAAAATGGTGATGAAGAGTGTGCTCAAGAAAATAAACGTATAAAGGAGAATTTCAAAACGACTGAAATCTATTTGTCAAAATAAAAATTCTACAGTGGAAAAATTGAATAATTGAAATTAAGAATTCATTAAATAAGTTTAACAGCATATCAGGTGTGACAAAAGAGAAGCATGAATGAGAAAACAGATTAAGAGAAAATATCCAAATTGGAAGTGCAGAAAGATGGGACAGAATATTTAAAAACTGAAAAACAGAAACAGAATGAAATGATCTGTTACATATGTAACCAGAGTGCCAGGAGAAAAAAAAGATAAGATGGAACAAAAGCAATATTTAAAAGATAACAGACAATAGCTTTTCAAAACCCATGACTTCAAGAAGCTCTATGCATCCCACACAGAATCATCAAAGAAAACTATACATAGGCACACTATGGTTAAACCATTAGAAATCAAAGAAAGCAAAAAAATCTTTTAAAAAACTGGGGTGAAAGAGTATGCAGAGGCTTAAAAAATATATACATTGCCTTTTAAGGAGCAAAAATAAAACTATGGACTGATTTGTCAACAGCCATAATGAAACGCTAAAGCAATGGAATGACATGTCTAAAGGGCTACAGCAATAAACCATCAATCAATAATTCTATACTCATTAAAATTACCTTTAGAAATAGAGGTGAAATGAAGGCATTTCTAAACAAACTGGTTAAAAATTTAATGTACCTTCCAAAGAAATACTAAAGGGAGCTCTTTGTAAATGTAATAATTAGTCCAATAAAATAAAAAAACTATCACACTTGATTAAAAATTCAAATATATGCTGCTCATAAGATGTAAATATAGACTACACCATAAGGCATTTCAATTCAGCAAATTTGATATGGTAAAGAGTACGAGCCAAGTACAGTGGCCCTGGCCTTTAACAAGAAGATGACAGACCTCAGGAATGCAAGACCAGCCTGGGCAACACACCCTGGTAAGACCCCATCTCAAGAAAAGAAAAAGAGTATACACACACACACACACACACACACACACACACACACATACAGTGTGATCAAAATGTAGAATGAATGTTTAAAATTGTTAACGTATTACAGTAAAGGACGCACTACCATTAATCAAAGTACTCTCCCTCACTTCAAACGCACTTATCCCAGCATCTTTGCCACTTTCTGAAACAGGTGTAGAAGTCCTCTTTCCTTTTTATAAGTCAGGATGAAAAATAAGATGAATACTACTGTCTACTGTCATCCAGTGGAAATGTAGGCTCACAAAAACGTTAAGATGCATCCTCATCTACCTCATTCCCCGGATCTGGAACCGTCTGACTTCTGGCTTTTCTCCAAAGTCAGAATGACCGTGAAAGGTAAATGTTTTGGATCAATTCAGGACATCGAGGCAGCCATGACAGCACAACTAACAATGCTCACAAAGGAGGACTTCCAGAACTGCTTCAGAAAGTGGTGAGAATGATGGGATAAGTATGTTCAAAGCAGGGGGAATATTTGAGGGGGATTAATGGAAATGTATTTTATTGTAACAATTTTTAATCTAAACATTCACCACAGTTTTAGATCACGCTTAGTATAACCAGAGTAGAAATAAGCTAGAAATCAAAAACAAAACAGTAACCAGAAAAATACTCCCAGATGCTGTAAATTAATCAATACACGTCTAAATAACCCATAGGTCAAAGAAGAAATCACAATAGGAATGGTAAAAGATTTTAACTAAATGATATGAATATGTAACATATTAATTTGTAGAATACATAAAAATGTTATTTAGAGGGAAATTTGCAGACCTAAAAGATATTACAGAATAAGAAGGTTGAGAATCTGTTATTAGAGATCCATATTAATAAACTAGAAAATAATTGCACATTAAACTAACAAAATAGAAGAAAATAAAAGAATAAAAATCAATGCAATAGAAGACAAACATATAAAGCCAAAAAGTGATTCTTTAAAAATACTACACAAGGGGCTGGGGATTTAGCTCAGTGATTAGAGGGCTTGCCTTGCAAGCACAAGACCCTGAGTTCAATCCCCGGCACCACAAAAAAAAAACAAAAAACACTACACAATTAATAAACTCCTGGTAAGATGACAGTAACAAAACAGAGACATCGCAGTAAATCTTACAAACTTGAATGTGATAAGAGGACACTTAAATAATTTTATACCAATAAATTTAAAATACAGATAAAACTATCAAATTCCCTGAAAAGAATATAACTTTCCAAAACTGATACGAGAATAGAAAATTTGAATTTAAACAATTTTAACTGAATGCATAATTTGAAACCTCTCAGAAATCTTCCCTAGTAAATTATAGTCCGTGTTTAAGGAAGCAGCAGAACCAATCTTACACTGACTTGCATAATGTGGGGCCAGATCCTGACAAGGGTGGTGCAAGATGGAAAATTTGCCAGCCAATTTGTGGACTTATGCACAAAATTCCTATACAAAATATTAATCAATCCAATGACATGTAAAAAGTAAGATATCATAGCCAAAGTGGGGTTTATGCCAAAGTGTGAGGTTGGTTCTACATTTAAAATCAATCAGCGTAGGAATCATCCAGCTCTATTGTGGAAGAATAAAAGTAAGGATAGGGCAAGAGAAATAGAAATAATGCTGAAAGGAGCTCTATGGGAGCTGACTCACCACAGTCTCTGGAAACGCAGGAAATGTGTTACCATGTCGCCAGGCCCTGTGGCTGCAGGTATGTTTTCAGACCATCTACTAACACCTTCCTCAGTGTGGAAAGAAGTGGGCAGAGCCTAGGATGTCTCCTGCAGCTTCCAGGATGTGTGACCTCAGTGTTCCATTCTCTTCCTAGTTGACCCTAGCCACCCCTGCTCCACTGGCTTGCCACAAGAGACCAAGGAGCCATTAGGGCCCAGGCACCTGTGCAAGGTGGCACTTCTCCGTAAGAAGCCACGACCCTAGCGTGCTCACCTGAGAGGCGAGGACTGGCTGCCCTGCCGCTTGAACGTTCGTTCCAGCCTCTCCTGGGTTACCCTGGGATTCCCACCAGACAAGTACAACTTTGAGGGGGTCTTCTTGGTTTCTGTGTGGCCATCCACTGCTGGCTCGTCCTCTGAAAGACCTCTGGGTGGTGCTCTGTCTTGTGGGGGCAGCCCTTCACTGGGCAAGTAGGAAGGACAGCTGGGGGTGGTTTTCTGCTTTTCCCTGGATGGTTCGCTAAGCTGGCCCAGGGTGCCGCTGGAGATGGAGCCAGTGCTGGAAGCGGGGACCTCCTGTGGGGCTAGATGTGCTGGGGTGCCAGCAGAGAGGTCAGGCACCATCGGACTCTCCTCGTCCTGGGCTTGAGTCTTGTTGTTTGAGGCCAGGGACTGTCTCAGAGAGCGTCTTCGCAAAGAATCCTGTGGGGACCAGGACAGAAATAGTGAGGATCCCCTTCTATTTGCTCATGGTGACCCGTCCCCAAGAATGTCTGTTCCCATCCCCAATACTTTCCCTTAAAATCCTACCTATTCTTTAGGGAGCCATTCAAATGCTACCATCACTGTGACGCTCTGGCTGATGTGCAGCCATCTGCACAAACCCAAGAGCAGCCACAGCTTCCCACGAGCCTTCCCAGAGCGCGTGCAGGTGGTGGCAGATCCCTCCACCAGCAGGTGGGCCACCTGTAGCAGTTACTTAACTTCTCTGGCCCTCATGTCTTCACCTGGTGATGGAACAGGTTATAATCCACTACCTGCCACTTCTAAACCCCCAAACCTGGGAAAAAGAAAGTTTCTTTTAGACTCCTATGGCAAATCATTTTCAACTGTGGTAAGGTTGCTTCTAGTCTTTATAAAGTGCAAATATTCTCGTACTTATGTTTTTGTTTACTGGACATTACCACAAAACCCTGGTACTGGAATTACGTGGCTTATGCACTCTGCTTATTTACTGAAGTCAAAGTACTTCCAAAATATATCTGGCCCACAAGGAGGCGAGTAGCCTGTGGTTCTTACCTCCCACAAGTCCGTGGTGAGGATTAAATAAGGCACCAGCACGGTGTCAGGCACACCACAGAGGTCAACAGTCCCTGCTCCCACTTAGTTGCCCCCATTTTCATCCCCACCCTCCCCATGGTAGCTCGGGAATGGCAGAAGCCATTCTTCACTCATCTCTGGTTCCCACGGCGTGCCCAGATCGTGGCCTGTACCTCATAAGCACTCAAGATTTGCTCAGTTTTTGAAATCAAAGAATTCCAAAAGAGCCAACTGAAATGCTCTCTCTTCCAATCAGTGATTAACTCAGAAAATGGGAACTCCCGTCACTACTCAGTGGTGGGCAGGGGAGAGTACAGGGACAAAAATAAACCTACTGGGCCTCTCCTTGGTTTAAATTTCAGGACCTTTCAGCTTTTCCAGAAATAATTCAGGGCCGAATGGAAGCCTAGGATGGAAAAAGGAGAGCTAATTTTATAGTGTTCTGGCCTACTGGAAATTACTAGGCATTATAAACCTGCTCCAAAAGCTGCCAAGGGCATCCCCTGCCTGGAGCAAGGGAGACATTAGTCACCATTCCTAAGGAAAGTCAAATTGCTGGTGTAGGAGAGCACCGCCTCTCACCTCAACCTTAAGTACACAGCTGATCTAGTAGTAAAAACTGATGAAGTCCTAGCAAACTTTAGCTCCTTTCTCTTCAGCAACCAATAGATATGGCCAAAGCACAAAACACCTTTGAGAAAATCTAAGAATTTCTACAGAAACCTATCCTTCAGTGTCCTTCATAGGATTCAGATGCCATGGGGGAAAACTTCAGCTCCCCAAAAGATCACCAAAAGGAGAGCTTTGTAGCAACACCTTGGTAGTAGGGCGGGCCTGCATCATCTCCTCACACTTCAATTGTGAAGGTGGTCTCAACTGCACACACTGAATGATTAGAACATCCTGGTAAGACAGGACCCTGACGTTCATCTGGCCCACGGATTCTCAAAGTACGGTCCACGAATACTCGAGTATTCAGAGAACTCAAGACTATTTTCACAGTCATTGCTATGGTTTGGATATGACTTAAGTGCATCCCTTGAAAGTTCACATGCTGGAAGTTTAGTTGCCAAGGTAGCAGTGCTGAGGCAATGGAACCTTTAAGAGATGAGGCCAGTCAAAAGCATATAGGTCATGAGGACACTGTCCTTGAAAAGGAACAATGTAGGTCTTGTGACACTGGGTCAATTCTTGCAAGAACGAATTGTTATAAGGAAGCCTGGCACCTCTCCCGAGTCTCTCTTCTGTTCATACAACTTGGCCCTCCTGCATGCACTCCCACCGTGATGCCATCATATTGTGACACAGCCACAAGGCCCTCACCAGAGGCCAAGCAGATGGGGCCTCCAATCTGAGACTTTCAGCTTTCAAATGGGCTAAAAAAAATCATTTTTATGCATTACCCAGAATTAGGTATTTTGTTATAGCAATGGAAAACTAACTGAGATAGTAACAATATAACACAATTTGCTTTTTTCATGGTATTGGCTTTGTGTGCAAAGCAATAGGGGGGAAAACTATTGGTTCTGAATGTGAATCAAGGCAGTGGCACTGTTATGGCTTGTATCTAGATGTCCCCCCAAGCCTCATGTGGTCCTAGGTGGGGCTTTTCCAGAGTGGTTGGATCTAGGGTGTGTGATGTTAAAATCAAGGATGTGATGCTAGGATTGATTCAAGGTGTGATGCTAGGATTAAGCCTGCCCCACCCTGGGTGTGAGCACTACCCACCCTAAGGGTGCGTAGCCTGGATAGGATATAAGGAACAGAAAGAGAGTCGATGCTTGTCGCTTGTAACTTGCTGCTTGCTGCCTTGCTGCCTTCTGCCTTCTTTCTGTCACAAACTGTTTCTCCTCTGTGATGCCCCTCTGCAAGGCCATCTTGCCTTGGAGTCAGCCATCTATGGGATGAAGCCTTGACAAACTGTAAGCTACAATAAACCTTTCTTCCATTAACTTTGGGTGTCAGGTATTTTGTCTCAGCAATGAGAAAAGTAACTAATGCAGGCATCAAACTTTACCAGGGTTTGAGGTATTCTTCTACACTATAAGCCAGCAATAAAAATGAATACATAAGAAGCCTACTTCACTTAAGAATGTGCATGCTGAAGCATAAGAATTACTAACTTTTTTCAACTAGGCCCAACATCTGCTGAGTGGGAAGGAAGTTGGTAAGTGTTTGGATGACCATCTAAATTGTGAGTGAAATTGCTGTTATTTGCAAGGAACCACTGAGAGACAAACCATAGTGATTCAGACTTGGATTTTTGGCATGAATTTCTTAAAAATAGACTGAGTCTTTCATGTCAAGGGAAATAAATGGTATATCATTATTAGTGATAAAATACAAGCTGCTGGGTAAAAATCAGAATTTTGGAAAATTCGTATCTGCTACTCTGAGTCTGACAGCTTTGCAGTAGTTAATAACGTTTCTGGTAAGTTGGGTGATAACATCAACAAATGAGAAATTTTTTGTGAAATGAAATGTGTTCCTACTTGGATGATCTGTATAACTCAGTAACCAATATTTTGCAAACGACAAATATATAAGGTTGTTAAATTATGCAGAGGTGAAAGACTCAAAGTGTAAGAGAGACCAGTGGAAACTGATGAAGTACAAAGAGTTTGTTGATATGGGTTAACGTTCCACATTAAGTAACTACAATTTGTCTAGTTTGGGGACAGTATTAAAGAAGAGTATCCTGGTTTTCTGAAAAGGCTGCATTAAAGTATTCTTTAATATTTTTAAAATACTTTTCCAAATGCTTATCTAAGGCCACATTTTCTTCATACACTTCAATTAAAACACCATACTGCAACAGACCAAATTCTGAAACAAAAATGAGACTTGAACTGACTTCTACTAAGCCAAACAGATAGTGAAGAGATTTGAAAAACAAATGTAAAACAATATGTTACTCACTAACTTTTTTTGTTTTGGAAAATACAGGTTTTTTTTAATTAAAATCGGTTGTGTTAAATGTAATGAGTTTACTACTGTTGTTTTAATGGTTTAACGAGCACATATTTTTTAATTTTTCATTTTAAATTTCTAATACAGGAAATGTCAGTAGACACCTGTCACACAAACAAAAGGTCTTGGGCTCTTAAATGCTGAACAGTTTTAAGAGTATGAAGAGACCTTGAGACCACAAAGCCTGAGAGGCTGTTGCTGCAGTCTCTAAACCAGACAAGCCCACTTCTGCCATGTCCCCAACAGACGAGCTTCCCCTTGACACAACTAGTCCTGTCCTGTCCAAAACAACCCATCCCCCTGCTGAAGTGGCTCTGGATCACTACAGCAAGGGGTCCAGCTGTGCTTTCTGGAGCCATCAGGCAAGTCTACAAACATCCAACAAGACCAGCAAGCACATACCATGGGCTACACACAAACAGGACACAATCCCTGCTCCCAGGAGGCTTACAGATCAAGCCCAAAGTGGCCAAAGTCAACCCACATGCCACTCCAGTCCACCCACCAGCAGTAACTATTTGAGGTATCTAGGAGGTTCTGAAAGGCACATCCAGGTTTGATAGATAAAAGAGCACTGCGATTAATTAGTAATGCCTGCCACAGGCACAGCATTGGAGAGGCAGTCAGAAAGCCCACAATGGCCATCAAAGACTAAGCTATTCCTACCTCCATGTTTGAAGAAATCTCATATACTCTGCCAGAAAGATGTCTCTTCACAAGATTAAACATCTCCAAATCTTACAATTGCCTCTACTCTTCACCTTCCCACACTCTTTCCTCTGGACATGGTCTAGTTTATGAATGTCCTACAAGGCACTTAGGACAGGACACGGCGTCAAGGTGTGGCCTGAACTATGCAGCGGGGAGCAGATTCTCTCTCCCTTGATCTGGACACAAAGATACAAAGCGACAAAAGCACGGACATCTCTGACCCCAAGGGCCTTAGACAACCACCTAAACAAAGAGACCACAGCAAGAGAAATAAAAACCCTGAATCAAAACCCCACAGGATGGAGGCAGAGGCAGGGAGAGAATCTGCTTCTTTCTGTCCTAATTCTAAATGAGTTAGGAGAACAGAGCCAGCACCTATGCTCCACCCAAACATGTGCAGGTAAGTGAGTGTGGAGGCAGCAGTGAGCACACACAACCTAGCTCAGGTTTGCTCAGGCTCCTGGTGTGACTGATGCTGCCTTGTGTGCTGCATATTTAATTTAGCTTCATTTTCTTGTTTATTTTTTATAAACTCCTTTTGCACTTTTCTCCATCTGGTTTAATCTCTCCACCTAATGAGGCAATACCATGATCTTTCCTTAAAGAAGACTAGAAAACAATGATGTCAAATTTTTAGAATTTTTGAAAGAAGAAAAAGAAAAGCAGAATAAGCGAGACTATAAATTTTAGGGTTTCTATTTTCCTTTAACTATCATGTTTTTTAAATTTTTAAAAAGAAGCAAAGTCGTTCTCTAGATTTGGATAAGCCCCCTACTTCTGAATTGCAAAGAAAAACTTGGAGTGTGTTACTCAGCAAAGGAATATAAAACCATGACGTCCACTCCATTAATATAAAGGGTAAACTGAGAGCAGGAAAGGAGATAAGGCTTGTCCAAGGCTGGTGAGTCAATGACACAAGAGCCAGGGAAGAAACAGGCAAGTGCTCTTCCCCACCCACACACAGATTCTCCCTTCACAGGCCGCCCTGAAGGCACTTATAAACTCAGGCCGTGCTCTCGCCCTGTTTTCACTCCCCAGTCTCACAGCAAGAGAGCGAGCAGCCCACCTGTGAGGAACTGGCCATGGGTCCAGCCACCATGCCTTGGAAAATCAGGCTAGACTTGGGCCTCTTCTTCTCTCTTGCCCTCTTCACATCTGTGCAAGGATCCAGCAAGTGAAGCTTGTCCATCTTCTCCCATGCAGATGCCAAAGGGGCACTTTCATCTGGTACCATGTTCCCAGGCTTACTCTTGTGGGGTGGCCTTTTGGACAACAAATTATCAGGTACATCTCCATCAAGACTGTCTTGTCTGCAAAAAAAAAAAATTTTTTTCATAAAAACAGACTCCCCAAAGGAATCAGTAACAGCGATAATAAATTCCACAACCATGGTCACTCAGAGTAAACCCATTCATACACACACACACACACACACACACACACACACACATATATGATGATTCCTCACCAGCCAGTGTGTTATGATGAAAGGTAAGCAACAGAAAATACTCTGGTATTGGCACATTCCAGCCTCCAAATTAAGACTAGCAAACAAGCAAACAAAATCAGAAATGAAGGTCCATGAAACAATCTCTCAAGGCCTTGCTTATCCAGACCTGGGTGATCCAGAAAAACCAGAACCCTGCGATGCGGTCCTAGAATGTGTGGGGCTCAGCTTCGCTGCATCCACCTGAGAGGCCTTTCCTAGGATTGCTCAGAAGCCAACACTCCCCTGACAGCTCAGCCATGTTCTACCCCTGCGCCATGGAATGGACGGGCACCGACGCCAGCTCTGCGCCATGTGGCCCTCCAAGGCCAGGTCACACGTGAGAGCAGCAGTCACATGTGCTGTGGCTGAGGCATATCAGGCAGAAGGGACTGCAGCTATCCTGAGGTGAGCCAGTAGGGCTTCGCTGAAGGCTGCCCTGTATCAACAGACTGATCAGGCAAGAAAGCGCCAGGAGAGCACACCAGGCCGAGCAGACAGGCCTGTGAAGCAGGCCATGTCCAGTGCAGGGACTGGTCACAGATGGGGTTTTGCAAGTTAACCTAAGAAGTCTGGGAAGGCGCAGCCTGGCCAGACTTGTTTTGTGGGTGAAGGCAAGGTGTCTGAGGGTGAGTTCCTTCTGGAGGCTTTGAGGGCAAAACCCATCGCCTTTCTTTTCCCACCTGCTAGAGGAAGGCCCTACCTTCCTTGGCTCGGTGGCCCCTTTTCCCACCCTCAGGCATACCACTCAAGCTTGCGTTGTTATGTCACCTAACTGCTACACGGTTCAACTTACAGTTTTTCATTTTGACAATGGCATGAAAGCAAAACGCATTCAGCAGAAACCATACTTCAAATGTCAAATGTTGATCTACTCTAGTGATATGTAATGTCATACAGTACTCTCGATGCCGGTCAGTGGCATCATGCTTTGGCATCTAGTCAGCCACAGGATCACAACAAGAAACAATCGCTACTCTACAGTGGTTAGGTGAATTAAATACATTTTCAACAGGATTTTTCAACTTACAATGGACATAACCCCATCATAAGTCAAAAAGCATCTGTATAGGCTGCTGGTTCTATTTCTCAGGAGAACACTTACTGATACAACCACTAAGTTAGAGCAGCACTAGGAAGCTGCTATATAGAGTAAATGGGAAGAGATACCTGGCCTTGCTTGTTTCTGCCAATGATGTTCTCCATCCTGGGTCTTCATCCGAAAGATCATATATATTCAGCAGCGTAGCCTCTGAGCATTTCACCGGCAATCTGTTACTTTTCTTTGGAACTGAGCGTGCAGGGATTGGAGTTTCTTGGTTTAAATTTTTATCCACATTTCCAAAGTGATCCAGAAAGTATCTAGTAATGAGTTCAAGGCTTGTTTTTAGAGGATTTTCCTTTGCCTATCATTGGGACAGGAGAAAAATCATTAATCATTGATACAGCTTCAGAGAAGAGTAAAAAAGATGGCTATTCAACTCTTCGACATAAGTTTATCACCTTCTCATTCATTTATACATGCTTTCAGCAAACATGCATCGGCATGCCTATTACACAAGCCAGGTGCTGCTTTAGATAAGGAAGCATAGATGAAGACAAAAGCTTCCACCCTAAAAGAAATACTATCCAAAGCATGGGTCAGGCAATCCAGTGAACAATTACAGTAATATGTGATGGGAATAGAGGGATGCTCAAGCAAATTTCCTCTGTAAGCAAATTCTCCTAGGAATAACTTGATAAGATACCTATCACTTCATTTAAAAAGACTTTAAGTCTATAGAAAACACTAACTTTGGAGATTCATTCACACGTGGGGCCTGAATATATTCTTAGTGTGTGAGCTCTACATTTAAAACTGAACACTAGCAATTGTTGAGACAACTAGAGCACAAAATTAGTACAAAAAGCATGGAAAACCAGGCACAGTGGCACACACCTGTAATCCCAGCCCTTGGGGGGCTGAGGCAAGAGGATCGCTAATAGTTCAAGGCCAGCCCAGGCTACACAGTGAGTTCTAGACCAGCCTGAATTACAAAGCAAACAAATAAATAAAGCGTTTGCCAGAAACCCTTGTGGTGTCCAAAACAACAAACAAAAAAGAAAAGAAAAGTACAGAGAGGTAGTCAGAATCCATTCAGTTTACACCCTAACCCTTAAAAATAAAAAAATCCCATTACCCACTGAGTCTTTCTAAGCCAGAATGTTAAACTCTCCCCCAGCCATTGGGCAGACACAGCTACCCAAACGACAATCCACAGACTGGCCTCGGGCAGCTGCAATGCATCAGTTTCCACTCCAACAGCCTGCAAATGCCCAGCTCTGCTGAACTGGGGCAGACAAGGGCCGTCCGGGGATTTTGCAATCTGGGAGTGGAAAAGCTTTCCACAAAGAGCCCGGCACAGAGCAGGCTTCAGTGCATGTCCAGTCCTTCCCCTGCTGCTTCTCTGATCTGTGCCCCAGAGCTCTGACCACGACCGTGGTCAGGAGACTGTGACCAAATTCAACAGCCTGATCAGACAAGATCAAGGGGCATTTTTATTTGTTTACTCACTCACGATTTTTAGCATGAGACCAAAAAAAGAAAAGGAAAAGAAAAAAGACGTTTTTGCCTAAATCTGCAGCTTACGATGAAGAGAGTCGAGGGAAAGATAGTATATAATTTATTTCAATTTCTTGCTTTTGCTCTCGGTAAGAGAGATTTATGGCCCTGCACTGTCTGAATTATACCTTAGGGTTCTTCCTATCGCTTGCTCACAGCAGGCATGCAGCCTTTATATCAATCTAGATACCGTTTCTCAAAACTTCAATTTTACGTAGGCATTTTAATGTATCATATACCTAACAGGGATAAACAAACCACTAGAAATATTAACACTAAATTGCAGGGCTTTCCTAGGATCATGCTAGCTTTGGGCTGAGTGAATGACAAAATTAGCATGTAATAAATAGACTAATAAGCATGTTTTTCTTTAAAACATAGGCTCCAATTTACTGTAACACAGCTAATAACTACTATTTAAGTGAAATCATCATCGGGGCACTTGCCAAAGTCTAATGAAAATATCTTGGCTATTTTAAGACAATATACTATGTTATGGCAAGGAAATAAACATAGCCTGAATGGCAAAGTACTTCTGGGAACTTAGATAAAGGTGATTTTCCATAAAGTCTCAATGGACCAGAAAGGTTAATTAAACTTTCTGGGCATCTATCTCTTTCCCTGTACAGAATATTCCTAATAAGTCTGGTCCATGCTTCTGCCTCAGAACCCAGCAGATGGAAGGTGCAGAGTATCTGCACTGCCTAGGCCACAGGCCTTCCTCCTCTATCACTGCGTCCATGAGGAAGCAGAGGTGCCAGGTGTCACCCCAGACCCAGAGGACAAAGGCCAGCTGGGTGATGTCTTTACTGAGCCTCTGAAATGACTTCCGCTGGCCTTTTTCTCCTCAAAGGGGAGGAGGGGAGCACAAGGATTTCTGGCAAGCAGAGAGCACCTGCAGGGTGGGGCCTGTTGGTTGAGGTTTACAGATCTGCCTGAACTGCTGTGTTTCACTTTATGAAGTGAAACCAAGCCTAAGGTCCTCTCTGGCCCATTAGATGGTTTTCAAGGGGCTTGGAGCTTCCTCTGGGTGTTTCAGAAATAGCCTTGGTCTCACCTCTATATTAATATAATCTGCTAAAATGTTATCTGAAAAAAGAGTTACAATTAAATAATAAGCTTGATCACTATTATATTGATGGAATTAGAAATCTGAATCCCTACCCTGTAATTGACTGAGACCTCAGACAGCCACTATGCTCCAGCTTGGCTCACAGCCTCCGTCTGGGGGGGGTGGCTCTCATTCGATCATTGGTTGAAAGGCTATTTTACTGGGCCCTGAGGGCTGACCCAGAAGGCCAATTAGGCAGGACCATCTCCCTTTCCAATAGGGTACCTTCCTTTCTTTGTTTTGCATGTTAAAGTTCTGTGTGAGATATCATTTTATTGCCTTGGTTTTTAAATTATGGTAAATGCAGAACCGCACAGTCAATCCCAAGTTTCTTTCTGACTCTGAAACTATGCCCAACCATGAAGCAACATGTGCTTGGGAACTTTCTCTATAAATGAATTAGAAAATTCTGTATTCCTCACAGAGAGATCAATTAAGTTGTGATTATAGCTTCATTCATTCATAGACTCATTCGTCCCACCAATCATTCATTCATTTCACAAATATACACTGATGCTTCACTATATCACCAGACAATACACTAATAATGTACAAAAGAGAGGTAGTCCCCAGCTTTCTGCAGCATCCAAGTTCATGGGAGAGGCAGATATTAATTAAGTAATCATATAAATATCCTATCACAAATGTGACAAATCTGTCAGGTACCATGAAAACCTGTAACAGCTTGTAAGTGGATAGTCTGGGATCAGGGAAGCCCTCCTCAAACGGGGGCAAGTTCCATTTGCTCTGACTCCGAAACACCTGGGTAAGATGAACCCAATTCCCACTTCTGCCTGAATTATATGTCACAGTAAACTTAAGGCCAAGGCGTTACTCAGAATGAAAGAAGGAAAATCTTATGTAGGCAGGGAATGGAAAAATTTAGCATAACTGAATACTATTTTCTTAAGTAGAGTCTTACTAAAAATAGTCTCGTGTAGGGAGGAGGGCACACAGGAACAACAATGGGTGGCTGGGCACCGCCACAGGCCGGGCTTCAAATCAAACACAAAACAACTGCACATACAACACGCCAACCGGAAGCACGGGGCGGGCAGAGGAGGAAATCCCAAGGGCAGGCCAAGCCCAGGCACCTGCCCGACGGGCCCTGCAGACTCAGCTCCAGCCTCCACACACCGCACCTTAGTAACTACGCACCTTGTTCTCCCTGTAAAGAAGCTCAAGATGCAAAACCTTTCGGAGATCATTTCTGCTGTTTATGCTGAGGTCAGAGCGAGGGCGTTCCTGGTCCATGATCACACACGTCTTCTTTAGGCCCTGAGGGAAGATGTCTGAATCATTATTCACCTTTTTAAATCAAAACCTTCTGTCCTCTGACACAGGGCAAACAAGAGACAACTGATGTTCTTCATTATGATCATTCTCATCCAGCCTTCCTTACAAGGACATTTCAAAGACCAAATGCTGACTTCAGAGTTCATTTTGATTTAACCGTTACATTTGACATCACCTTCAGGATTATTCTGAATTTTACCATGGCCCTCTGGGTTCAGCTAAGGCTGTGATTCTCAGCCCTTTGTACAGGTAAGGGGTAAAAGCCAGGTGACATACACACCCACAGCCAACTCTGGGGCCCAGAGTTCGACCCTAGAGTTAGGGAAGAGAGATATTAATCTTTAAAAATAAACAAAAGAAAAAAAGCCATAAACAAAAGGCCAATATTCATTCTCTTCATTTGCCAAATGGAGAAACCAGGAGACAAGGCGGGTGTGCCCACGGTTACACGGGGAAATCAAGCAACTGAGGGGTGTGAACACTCCAGCCTGTAAACCTGTGATTCTGGGACCCTGGCCTATGGGGAACCCTTGGTAAATGTCAAGTGAGTCACCAGAAAAGCCACTGTCCCTCATCCCACCCTGAATGCCCAAAAACTGATATCCTGGCAATGATAAACTGGGAATGTATTATCATCTTGCAAGAGCCTGGCTTCTACTTGGAAAAACAACCTCAGCAGCAGCTGCTTGTACCCTCGGGGTCCACTGCAGTCATCAAATGTCTGCAGCATGAGAAGACACCTCACAAACCACTCAGCCTGTGTCAAGGGCATTCCTTACTCCAGATGGACCCCAGACTCCCGGGGCTACAGAGGACTGACATCTCCCCTAGCCTTTGTGTTCAGAATTTTGTAGAGATTCTAGTTGCTGGGTAAACAAGACCAAACCTGCTGCCTGCTATGAATTTAGGTAAGAAGATTCATTTGGGAAACAAGATGTATACACATGGCCTTGAACAAAAGGGAGTGAAAAGGTGGTCTTAAGGAAAGGGCACTGAAAGAAATGGATGTGTGTGTTGGAGAAAGGTGGATGGTGGGCACTGGGGAGTTGACCAGAAGCAGAGGTGGGGCTCAAAAGCAACCATTCGTAGTTCATGTGGGCTTAACCATGTCTTTCCCACCACAGTGGTATGGAATATTCTGTAAGGAAGGATCTTCCCTCTCTGATGGATATCTTTACATTCATCCACAGTTCCAATCACCAAGTGCCGGTACATTTAACACCCTCCCCAAACTGTGAAGGATACCAGCCTTTGGGGAAGATTACAAGGATGTTCTCAGGAGTCAACCAGCCCTCAGCTCCATCTAGACCACTCAATCTTTACTCAAAAATATTTGCCCTGTACCTACTATGTTCCCGGCTCAGCTGTAGATGTATGGGACACAGAAGGAATAAGAGCTAGCATTCTTTGGCGGAATCAGACCATAAATGGACGATAAACATACAGTCTTGTAAATGCTAATATGCACCACTATGGAAACCATACAGGGAAAGCAAATACAAAGACAAGGGGCACTATTTTAGATAAGCAGCTATTTGTTCAGCTCACTCATATGCTCTCTTGTCTTCTGGTTTCCCCATCTGTGAAATGAAGGGAATGAACCACTCATTTACCAGTGTAACTGCTAAGAGTAGAGGAGTGAACAAATCAAAGTTCTACCCTCACACAGCTTACATTCCATAGGGGAAAGACAGCAAGTCTAATATGCTGTGGGGAGAAAGACATATATAGTAAGATAGGAAAGCAGAGAGGGTCAGGAGGTGGTGTAGATGCTGCTTCATGAAAGGTAGTCAGGAAGGTCTTCACTGATTAGGTGACAATGAGCAGAAACATGAGAGAAATGAGGGAGCAGCTAGGCAGACACTTGGGAGTAGTGTTCCAGCCAAGGAACAGCAAGTTCAAAGGCCCCGTGACAACTGCAGTGCATCTAGAGCCTCGTGACCAGGGGACAGAGGCAGGAGATGAGGTCAGAGAGGTCACCCAGAGTCTGACAAGGAAAAAACAAGTAGGATCTATGAAGAGGGAAGGGCTACAGGAGGATTTGAGAGAGGAGTATGGGAGACTAACACATTTTTAAAGGATCTCTTGGCTGCTAGGTTGAAAACAGAATGTAGGAAGCAATGATTAAGCAAAAACCACTTAGGGGGCTACTGAACAATGCACAGTTCACATGAAAAACAGGGGTAGCATGAACCACGGAAGAGGTGGTAACAAGTGGCTGCCTTCCCTATGCACTCTGGTGGTAAAGCCAACAGACTGGTTGATGGATCAGATGTAGGTGCACAAGGAGGAAAAGAGCCCCTACCCTGTAGGGTCTGCACTGACTCTAGGTAGTATCAGAACTGAGTTGAATTGTAGGACACTCAGTTGGTGTGCAAAGTGTCAGAGACCTGGTTGGTATGGGGCGGGGGGTGGACACACATTTGTTTGCCAGAAATATTGTGGGTAGAACCACTATCAGAGACATGTTGAGATGCTCATTAGACACCCATGTGGAAATATAGCATACTCAGAAAGAGTTCTATTCAGGGAGAGGCCAGCTAGAGAGAGACATTCTGGGATTCTCTGCAGATAGATGGTACTGGAACCCATAAAACTGGCTGAGGTGCCCAAAGAACAGATGAAAAGTAGAAGGGGAAATGGCCATATACGGAGTCTTTGAGCCCACCAGCATTCACAGCACAAATCAGGGAAGGGGAGCAAAGACCCCAAGAAGGAACCACCAGAGAAGGCGAAAGAAAGCCAAGAGCAGATATCACCCGGGAGCCAAGAAGAACATAATCAACTGTGACAAGTGTGATTCTCAGGTCAAGGAGGGCAAGGAGTAGAAATTAGAGATCAGTGATGACTTTGATAAGAGTGGTCTCCATGGACGGTGGGGACAAAAGGCCAATTAAAATGAGTCTGGAAAGTTGGAGGCAAAGGTGGAATCAGAGTATACACAGCTCTTTCATGGAGTTTGGCTGTAAAAGGGAGAAGTAAAGACTCATAGCCACAGGGCTTGGGGGTCAACCTGGGGTGCTGTTGGATCCGGTATGTGTGCTGTTAGGAATATCCTAGTAGAGAGGGGAACATCCCAGGCATGAGAAGAAGACATGTCCTTAAGCATGCACAAGGGGACAGGCTACACGACCCAGGCACAGAGAACTCGTTCCTGGGAACACAACTAGGGATGGAGTGATTGACTTGGGCCCACAAAGGTTTGTATATGTTGGGGTGGGAGCCTACTAGACTGTTCTCACTTCTCACAACTACTTCTGCTTTTTCAGTGAACTCAGATGGGGAAGGAGCTTTTGGATGAGGAGAGAGGTGTGAGATGGCCATCCAGGACTTTACAGAGCAATCAGGCTGGATAGGTGTAACCAGGCAGACAGGCACCCGTGAGACACCACACTGTGAGCAGCCATGGACTTCAAGTGAAGCCACCAGCATGACAGTGGTGTCCTATAATCTCATTTGGTTCTGCAGGGGCAGGCATGGAGTAGGCTGAGTTGACGTTTAACCAGCTCAGGAGAGAATAATGGAAGAGGGAGAGATGGAGAATGAGTGGAATAGGTTATGAAGCATGTGATTATGACAATGGATGGGTAGGATGTAGGAAAGTTGTCAGGAACAATGGATGCACATGCAGTTAAGGTTGAAGAATAGGTTGCATAGTGGTGAGAAGAGGGATGTGCTAGAAATAGGAAAGGAGAGATGCTTGGAATTGAGATCACAAAAAGGCTGCAGTGCTATGAACAAGCATAGGCCATAACTCCAGGAAAGGGTGCTGGAGGGCAGTTGGGGGACAGATCATTGCAGGAGAGGGACCACAGAATCAAGAGGCTGAAGCACCAGAGGAGTTGCTGAACTCTGACATCCCTGGGGGCTTCTCCTGAGTCTCCCTGAAGGCAGACTACACTCGGTGAGTCCAAGGAAGCCCTTGTAGCTGGAGAGTAGAGGACAATGGAAACCATAGTGGAAGAAGAGGTGTGGGGGATGGCAGGGGTAGGGGGTCCTGAAAGACCATAGTCCAATAGTGATAGAAAGCCAGTGGAGGGTTTAAGCAGGCCAGCGATATGGTCTGGCCTGCCCACCCTGGGCAAGTTTGTTGGCCTCCTGGTCTCACGATCATCCTCTGTGAAAAAGAACAATGAAATTATACCTATCTCTCAGGACAGAAGAATTTGAGAAAACATACAGCATCCAGCAGGTGCCTGATGCCATGCTGGGAATTCTTCTGCTATGACTGCTCGGTACCTGCCCATGTGAAGCCCCCGTGCAGAAAGCAGAGAGACTGGTAGTCACCCAGCTCTCCGTGACTTCCTGGGTGGCTCGGGCCACTCCTTTCTACTCTCAGGACCTTAGTGTGTGAAGATGAGACATGGGAGGCAGAGGAGGCCAAGGGGACTAGCCAGCTTCCAAGGGGGCAGGCTCAGAGGGCAGCTCTGGGGCCCCAAGTGGACGGTGACACCAGTGGACGTATTAACTTTAACGTAACCACCAGTGAGCACACAGAGTCAGGGTGAGTCAAGGAGCACTCGAGCTGGAGTCACCTGAGAAGCTCTCTGAGAGACAGAACTGGGTTGCGATAGGCCTGAGTACATCAAGGGAAAAAATAGAGGAGAAACTAGAAATGAGGCGGGATGGTAAGCTGGGATTGTGCTGTCAGGCACCTATCGATGTCTCTGAGGACTTTGATCTCTTCCACATCCCAGAAAGGAAGGGCAGGAGGAAGCTCTCTCTCAGAGTTTTACCTGATGCCCTGATGTAAAAGTACACTGGTAGGGCTGGGGATTTAGCTCAATGGTTAGAGTTCTTGCCTTGCAAGCACAAGGCCCTGAGTTTGATCCCCAGAACCAAAAAAAAAGTACACAGGTAGCAGGCAGCCTCCCAGGGCATCTCACAGATGCCCAACATGCATCCAGGCACGGTTGATGAAGTCAGATGCATTAAAACATTTTAAATAAAAACAAAATATAAATATGCACGAGGTCCTGAGTTCAATCCCTGTACTACAAAAAAATAAATTAAATGTAAAAAGCATATTACAGGCACTTTCAAAACAGATATACATCGGAGATGGGGAAGCAGGTATAAAGTTGATATCTACGTGCACATCATATCTACGTGTCAAAAACAATTCCTTGGAACTGCCCATATATTATTATTAATGGTCATTACAAATCCGCAAAGGATGCATCGGATTTTTCCTGTTTTAGTGATAAGGAGATCGAGGCAGTGAATAACATGCTGAAGCTCACATTTTCACACAGCAAACTAGTACCACACATCTGAACCTCCTCCACCCAACTTCTCCACTCAAAAAGTTGTGGGGGGATGGGGGGTAAGAGCCCCAGACAAGTACCCCTCGGGCCAGCAGGATATCAACAGGATATCACACAGAAACACAGAACCCATAGCACACAGGCCTCAGGTACTTCTGCAATACATAAACGGATGCTTCCCAGCACCCTCCTGCCAATGACCCCCTTCCACACCCAGGACCCCATCACTGCCAGGGCAGTGTAA
This sequence comes from Hystrix cristata, assembly GCA_004026905.1. Lineage (NCBI taxonomy): Eukaryota > Metazoa > Chordata > Mammalia > Rodentia > Hystricidae > Hystrix > Hystrix cristata. The sequence goes on from PVJO010020334.1 coordinate 25,978, forward strand.
ACACTTTGAAAACTCTCCCGGGACAAAACAAAAGGAGAATTTACAAATTTCTCCTACAAAAACTAGCACTACAGCGGGAACTCCCATTGTTGATTAAAATAAAGGTTTGACTCTCATGAACTTTTCTCTGCCCTTTGTGCTCTTTGGAGGAAATTCTTTCCCAGTGCTTGTGGGGCAACTGACCCCGGAGGCCGGTAGCCCAGCTCGGGTTGCAGCCTACCTGCTGTGCCCGGAGCCAGGAACACTCAGCTCTGCCCTGGAGACCCCGCCCGACCTGGCTGCTGCCCAGCACCCCTGAAAGCAGAGGCTTCAGATAGGCAAGGGACAGAGGGCCCAGTCAGGCTTTGCGGAAGTGCCCAGAGACGGTGACAGAAATGGCTCCTGGGAAATGTAGTTCTCTGCTCCGGGGAAAGCGGCGCTCTTGTTGGGGCATCTCGGAAGCGGGAAACGGGCCCGGAACCCTCCCTCCCGAAAGGTGCAAAGGTGCCAGCAAAGTCTCAGACCGCCTCCCAGCGCTGGAGCCACCGCCTGGGCTTTGGAGGGAGCGAACCATTACCTTTCTGCTGAGGAACTCCCTGACCAGGGAGGCGGCCACCTCCTCCACGAAGAGGCTGTCCATGCCGCCGGCTCTGCCCACGAGGCCACCACGGTCAGAGCCCCAGGCCCCTCAGTCCGTTGGGCCCAGTATGGCCGTGTTGCCGTGGCGACGGTGGCATCTGAGCCAGTGAGAACTCCTCCCCTTCCCGGGGAGCCAGCGGATGGGAGGGTGAGAGGGAAGGGGAGGAGCGCGCTTCACGCGGTTTCTCAGTGCAGAAAGCAGCAGCAAGGGCAGCCCGAGAGGCCGGGCCCCCGCTCTGCACTCGGGGCTGACGCTGGCCCCAGGACAAATCACTGCTGCGGTGTGAGTCTCCATTTCCCTAGACATAAAGCATGCCTGCCTCCTTGTTCCTAGAGGACCACATTCATAGTGAAGCGGCTTGTACAGGTCCACCCACAGCACCACGGCCCCTCCTGGGCTCACTGACACCCACTGGCCTGGGCAGCCTGGACTCTGCAGGGCCAGGAGGCCAGGACTCTGCTTCTGGAGTGCTGAATTAAAGGACACATCCCTGTCCCCCTTGGTGACAGCTTTCTCACAATGATTCTACCATTTATTGAACACCAGGAGATTTATATAATACTTATGACCCCATCTTTAATACTTACAGCTTCTTGGCATCGTGGTCACTATTGGTCCTATTCTTTAAAACCAGACGCTGAGACTCAGAAAGGCAAAGATTTTGCTGGAAGTCATGTAGCCAAGAACTGGAAAAGCTGAGATTCCAGCCAAGATCCTGTCTTTACCTGGGGCCATTTTCCCCAAACTCAGTTACTTGGGTACCACTTTCACAGTCTGTGCCACATCTGCACTTTATTGTGTTAGTTTGCTAGGACTACCACAAGAACATACCACAGATTGTGTACTTAAGCAGCGAATTTATTGTTCAATTCTGGAGGCTGGAGGTCCAAGATCACAGTGTCATGGGGGTTAAACCTTCTTGGAACCTCTCCCCATTGCTTATAGATTGGCACCTTCTTCCTGTGTCTTCACAAGGTCTTCCCTCTTGTTCAGTCTGCGCTCTAACTCCTCTTCCCTTAAAGACACCAGTCACATGATTAGAGCCTACTATCAGCTTCATGTTTGCTTAACCACTTCTTTAAAGAGCTTATCAGCAAATAACAATCACATTCTGAGGTAGCAGGCATCAAGACTTCATTATATTAATTTAGGGAGCATAACACGGCCCCTAACACCTATATAGTTACTTAACTATTATTTTCTTTAAACTGACATCCATGTTGCTAAATTTCTTTTAAAAAGAAAGGGTTCCCAAGCAATAATATCCACAAAACTATAGATCTGGTGTATTTGTTACATTTCTAATATATAGTAAACCAAATACAAAATCAGAAAGGAATGTGTGATCTAAAATCATCTCAGGTCCACTCACATGCCACACTTGGGAAGCAATCATGCCATGCTGTACTGTCTCCCAAGGACATCACTGTCACATGATGGATTGCATTATAATTGATGGGCAGCCTCTCTCTCTGACCCATCACATTTCTCTGAGAAGGCGCCTTTAAGCACTCAATACCCTGTGAGACTGTGCACACATGCTGAGTTGGAGGTACAGAGCTACAGGAGACAACCTGATCCTTATGTGGGGGACCCCGTGTTCCAGCCGTAAAGATGCTAATGGATGTGTAGTAATTAAAAAGTGACACAAGACAACTTTATGCTCCAGTGACAGATGGCATATCATAGATAGCAGGTATTATGTAATAAGTCAAAAGAAAGAGTCTCCTCCATGGAGGCATTTCAAAGTAAAATTGGGGCAAAAAGAAAAAAATCCATTAATTCATCCATTCATTTATTCATTAATAAATATGTAATGGGAATCCAGAGGAATAATGATATCTTAAAAATTAGAACCTAATAACCCAAATTTAAATCAGTGACACTTACACTGGGTACTATAGTAACTTTATATAGTTGTGACTTACTGCTGTATGTAGGTGGTTGTTTACATTGCTCACTGTCATAAGTAAAAAGTACAATTTATTGTGGTCTGTAAGCTCGTGTAATGGCCTGTAAATTTGTGTAATTTTGGATACATTTTAATAAAAATCTATAAAATAAATAAATAAATGAATATGTAGTGGGGCTTTCCTCATTTCAAGTATTCAGTACTGTGGATTTAATACTGTAAAATCTATGTCTTCTTGAAAGGAGAGGCATGGAGGGCAGTGGGAATGGGGAGATATAGGTAAAAACAAATTTTAAAAAAATATACTGACTTAACATGTCATAGACATTTAAAAACATGTCATAAATTCAAAGAGATAAAAGTACCAGAGTGCTAGTAGCTTTCTGATGGAGATCAGAAATCACATTTTTTAAAGTTCATCAGGTACAATCACACAGACAGTAATATCCCAGCGAAAATCTAAAGGAAAACAGACAGTGAGGCATGCAGAGTGTTATGTCCAGATGACAGCGCTTTGTGTCTAGATGTTCCCCCAAAGCCTCGTGTGGTCATAAGTCGGGTTTTTTGGAGGTGACTGGCTCTAGGGTGTGTGGTGCTGGGATTAAGGGTGCCCCACCACTGGTGTGGGCAGCACCACTCAAAGGGCAACTAGCCTGGATGAAACATAAAGGCTGGCTTGGTTCCTTTGTTGCTACTTCTCCGCTTTGCTGCCTTCTGCCTGTCAGGATCTGTTTCTCCTCCGCAATGCCCCTCTGCCATGCCACCTGCCTTGGAACCAGCCAACTGTCGACTGAAACCTCTATGAACTGTGAGCCAAATAAACCTTTCCTCCTTTAACTCTGGGTTTTGGGTGCTTTGTTTCATCAATGAGAAAATGACTAAGACACAGAGTCTTGGAGGGAATAGCCCAAGGAAAGGGACTAGCCAACACAAAGCCGCTGAGATGGCACTAGCGTGAGTGCTTGTGAAATAGGAAGGCTAGAGGGGAGCAGAGAGGACCAAGGAAACAAGGGCTCACCCTACAGGCCTGTGGCCATCATCAGGCCTACAGCTCCTCTCTGAACTGGAAATCCTTGGGAGAGGGGGAGAGAAAAGCTCTGACTTAGGTGTGACAGGATCTTTCTGGTTCTTGTGCTGAGAATAGAGTGTATACCGGCAATTATGGAAGCAGGGAGACCAATTAAGAGGATCGCAACATTTGTAATCAAGGTGAAATTTAGGCTAGACATAGTGAGTGTGTGAGTGTGTGTGTGTGAAATCATGCACATCTCTATACAGCCATAGTTTGGTCCACCTGTGTGTCAATGGGCCTGTGTGTTTGTGTGAATCTGTTAGTAGGGATTCAGAGTCCTCCAACACACACACGATTCCATCTGGTGCCCTGTTGTTTCTGGCAGCAGAATGTATCAGATCTGTAATGGGACTTAAAACAGGGAGATGTGGCCTGCTGCATAGGACCAGGTATTTTGTGACAGCATGAGGAACAAGTAGTTTCTCCTCCAGTAAGCTCTACAGAGGATACTGAGGAATGGACACCCCTCCACCCTGAGGCTCCTTGACGGCAGGGCAGAGTTGAGTATTCACTGGTTCAGGGGTGGTAGAGTTCCAGATAATAGAATCATACATGCTTGCACCCAACTGTGACCTGCCCAGGGCCCGGGAGATGGGAACATGGAGCTTACCAGGTGGATCCTGTCTGGGCTGGAAGGACATCCCAGCTGGGTTGGAAGGACATTGTGAAAGCCTTTCTAATTACTTGATTCCAAGATTTTCCCAGCTGTCTGGACACTACCCTGAGAGGTCAGAACAAGGGGTCCATCCAAGGCCATCAGCCTTGGCAACGTAACAGAGTAGCTCTTCCACACTCCCCATATGGTCCTAGCACATCAGACACCCCAGTCTCTGCTCCTAGGCTGAGTCTAGATGGGCACCAACATGAAAGACAAGGTCCCAGGCTGTGTCAGACTGTAGCAGAATGACATGGGATAGACTTTTACCCACCCAAAGCACCCCAGATCTCATTGTCAAGAGCAATGGGGCTCAGCTATTTACACAGGTCTGTGCATAGGAGCCATCCAGGCAGAGATAATGGGGAAGCAAAGGCAGGGTTTTGAGACTGTATCTATTATACCCAAAAAGGACATGGAATTCCCCTCCCCAGTGACGGTCAATTTCATGTGTCAATTTGACTAGGCCAAGATACTCAGCAATTTGATCAAACACCAATCTAGATGATACTGTGAAGATATTTTACAGATGAAATTAACATTTAAATCAGTAGACTTTGAGTAAAGTAGTTTACTCTCCATAATGTGGCTGGCCTTCATCCAATCAATTGATGGACTAAAGCAAAAGAGTGAGATCTCCCAGGGAAGAAGATATCCTGCCCACACACTGCCTTCAGACTTGAACTACGTCAACTCTTCTCTGGGGCTCCAGGCTGACAACCTGCCCTGCAGATTTTAGGCTTGCCAGCTCCTGCCCCCACAACTGTGTGAGGAGGTTTTTAAAAATAAATCAAGAGAGAAAGGGGGCTCACCAGCGAAACAGAACCAATAAGAACATCCATGTAATATAATATATAGCCTACACACATGCTCATACACACACCCTATTGCTTCTATTTCTTTGGACAGCACTATATAGCCCACCATCCCCCTTAACCCTTGCTGGACCCTCCCCCTGGAACAGACCTGGGGAATTCTCGAGCAAAGCTCCATGGACACTGCCCAGGTAACTTAATGATGGCTTCTCTGGTGCTAGGGGAGACCTTGGGGATTTGATCCATGCCCTGATCTTTTCACTGTGAGGAGCATATCCCAATCCCTCAGGTAGCACTCAGTGCCTCTTTGTGAGAAATTGCCCTTGGAAGGACATGAGGATTCCCTTTGGAAATCATCACATGATGTTTTCTAAAAACATTCTGCATGAAAATTATGCTCCAAGTCGGACTGCTTCCAAAGTGGCATAGAAAGAGCGGAAGCCCAACAGGGGCAGCGTCATGCCTGCTGGGTTTGCTACATGAAGGGATCCAGGAGAGGTATTCACACTGATGTGCTGATCATATGAACTCTTCATGCCTCAGGACAGCTAAGTGAAGCCTGTCTGGCCAGAGAGCACAGCCTGCTATGCTATGAGTCATCTTCTTCACTTATCCCAACATGGTTCACAAATATTAGCATTTTCTACGTATTTCCTGGCACAAAAATGCCCCAGGGAGACCTCCACTCTTTTTGACATTTCATCTTCGCCCTTTTGCTCCCCCAGCCTTGGGACAAACATGGGTGCCTTGCTCTAGTGGCTTGTCTTGGGCACCGTCCTCTGAGGTGGTCAGGCTGACTGAGCTCCATGCAGCTGGCCTGAAGGTCCCAGGTTTCCCTTCCATTTCAGGCTCTTAAAGGGACCGCAGTCTGCCTTCACTTCAGGAAAGTACTTGAGGATCATGAAAGGATTTCCTTTCTCTTGGCTTTCCCGGTCCAAGTCCTCTACAAAGACAAAATCATTTTGAGCAAGCAGCAATCCATGTCTAAGCCCAGTTTAGGAGTGTTTGCTTCATAGACCATGTTTTGCCCCAAGCAGGCAAAGTACTGAGTGTCTGGGACCAGAACTGAATATCACCTCTACAAAATCCTCCTCCTTTTCTTATTGTCCCAGGTCTGGTTACACCAGTTAACAGTATGTTCAATTGAGAACGACCGAAAAG
>PVJO010020335.1:0-32276 GCA_004026905.1 Hystrix cristata
AAAAATTTGTCAGTTTCTTACAATGTCATGAACTATACATCTATAAGACTGCCAATTAGTTCAGAGAGACATAAAAGTGTTTGTGAATACTGGCAAGTGTTGTACAGACCCATTCACTCCTATTCACATAAATGACTGTCAGTCCCATTTATTTGAAAAAGCCTTCACACAGCCATATTGTCACTAGGCCAGCCAAAATTGAATGGTAGAGTCCTGTCAAACTTTGCTCTTACTATTTTCAATGGGCAACTCACTGAAGGATTGAATAACTATGGAGTCTAAAGGCATGAACTGTAGTGCTAAAAATGCTCCTTATCTGTTCATTGTGGTAGCCCTTCACCCAAAACCTGACAATTTTGGGGAGTTTAAATATCATCCATAGAATATAATTTATTAAATTTGTAAAAAGGAGTAAATTAAAACAATGTATTATTACTTCTTGGTACAAAGTAGAATCTAAAAAAAGACAACAGCAAATGACAAAAAGCAGATCCACAGTTTGTTTGTTTCTGTCCTACTTTTAGTGAACTATAATTATATTAGGAACTCTTTCTACATTGTTTTTAAAATGTATAGAGTGAAGGCATTCCTGATCCTGTTTTTGTCTCAGGAAAAGAAAACTTTGTGTATAATAGATTGATGAGTTGCCATGAAAGATATATCGTCTTCTAATTCCCAGAATATGTGAATGCACCTCTATGTTAAAATGGTGAATATTTACTTATCTGGAAGAACATATGATTGATTGCATTAAGAAATCTGAGAGAAAGCTTCTCCTGGGTTAACTGGTAGACCTTGACTTAATGGCAAACAGCCTTATAGGCCTGAGGTAGAGACTCGACACACAGACAAGAGGGTGGCAATGTGACCTTGGAAGCCATGATCGAAGTGATACCTCATCGGCTAAAAAAAGAAGCAGCCACGAGCAACTGGAGAAGTATACAGCATACCCACTCATCCTGGTGGGACCACGGAGGAAAATTGCCCCAAAGTTCTAGCTTCCTGTGAAACTAGTATGACAGAAAAAAAGACTTTTTTCCTAATAGCTGTATTATGTCCCTCAGAAACAATGACTAATTCTTCCAGTTCAAGTAGAAACTAAAACCCTCGTGATTAAACATAAAGGAAGAAGAACTTTGATGGATGAATTCGAAGGTTTTGTATCATTTTTTTTTCTTTACTATTTCTGTTTGTAAGACTTCTCCCACTACCACTGGTGCTATGGAGGCAAAGCTGAACGATAAACTGTGAAAACTGTATGCCGAACTGAAAGAAAGAAATGCCAGGACTTGTTATTAAATAAAAAATAATTTTACTGTTTAAAATCAAGGTGATAAAGAATATACCGAGCGTAAAATATAAAATTTTTCTTCTCCTCACCAGTATGTAATCATAACACTTAGGCAATTTGTTTTTCCAATTCTCTCCTGTTTTGGTCTTGACTGTCTATTGCTTGACCTATTATTTCATTACACACATATTATCAAAGACAGAGTGAGAGACAAAAAGAGAGAAGAAGAATGGGAGAGACGGAGAGAAAGGCAGAGAAGCAGAGAGAGGAAGTGAAAGAAAGAAGGGAGGAGAGGAGAATAAGCTATAAATTAATGAAGCTGTTTCACACTACAGGCGAGTTTAGAAAACTTCAAATTTAGAATCATGTTCCGTATTAGTCACCTCTCTACTGCTGGGACAAAATACCTGCCATATACAACTTATAGGATGAGAGGTCTGTTCTGTGTTCATCACGGAGAGGTGGTACCTGTACACATCCCACCTTGGTCCTTCCTACTTCCTCTCCGCTCCTCTCCTTCTCGTCTCACACAGTCCCCTGATCCCCTTCCCAACTCCAGTTTCTCTGTTTCCTATCACTCGCCTTTTATTTTGCTCTTTGTATCATTCATATTTTCACTTAGCATTATGGTCTCAAGATAAATCTGTCTTCCTATCAATGACTCAAATTTATCCTACCTTAATGGCTGAACAAACATGCTGTGTAAATATGTTGCATTTCTGGCTCACAGTTTCAGAGGTTTAAAGTCAAGTTTGCTGGCTGCAAGACAGAAACACCATGGCAGAGGGCAAGTCAGAGAAAAGTAGCTCGACCTGTGGCTGCCAAAAGGACAGGCAGCAGGAAGAGCGGAGGGTGGAAAGTGTTGAGAACAGGATACACCCTCCAGGTGGCCCACCTCCTCCCGCCAAGCTCCATCTCCCAGCAGTACGTTCAGCTCTGAACTCGTCTGTAGATTAGGGAGATTAACCTGCTGGTTAATTTAGTGCCCCGATGATCCAAATTAACTGCCAAAAATTGGATAACTGAACACACGAGACTCCGTGCAGGGAATTCTAGATTTATACCAAAGCAGTAACTATCGCCAAACACAAGACCACTTCTTTCCCACTTAAAAATGGATCCAATAAACAGAATACAAGTTGTTGGGGCAGGAAAAAAGATTTACTCGATAAGCCACCAAACCGAGAAGATAATATATATTTTTCTAGTCGATCTTTACAAATGATACTATGTTACAAAAGAGTGATAGAAAATATTTAGTGTTAGGTGATAGTTTGTTAATTATCTGGGATCACCCAATAGCCTTTTGTTTCATCAATGTGTATTCAGAATACTAGATTGAAGTTGACTTTGTTTTCCCACACTGAGTTTCAGCATAATTCTACAATATAAAATCAAACGGATCCTACTTTTATTTCATATCCTGTCATTAAAAATAAGCATATCATCTTTGACCTCATCCTGAGGTCAATTTTTAAATTTAAAATTGAATTGCTCAAGAATCAGTTTTCGAGTCCTTAACAAATTCAACATTAAGGTTTTAATGCCAGTTATTTTGTGAGTTGCAATTTTCATTTATAAAAATAGAACAAAACACAATCCTGTCCACAAAGTGGAATAAATAATAAAAGTTTCAAATAAAAATACCTTTAAAGAATATGTCAAAACTCTGCAAAGAATAAGTGTAAAGGACCATATGCTTTAATTAGATTAAGATTAGATTAATTAGGTTAAGTCTCTGAGAGAGTTTTGTAGAGTCTCTGAGAAAGTAAATGTAATCGAGGAAGAGGGTGTTACTGTATTGACTGTAAGTGGGCTAGGAATCTGGAGAAGAGTTCATTGAGGAGCAAAGTAGTAAATAAAGAGCTTCATAATGAGAGTTGGTATTGATCCCATTCTGGAAAAATATGCGGTATTTGGGTATACAAAGGGCAAGAGAGAGGGCTTCCCAGATTGGATCAATAATGTTAACAGCATCAATCTGTCACTGATAATTCTTAAAGATTTTTTTCTGCCTTTTAAAGTGTTTTTCTACTCGCCTAATGTTAAATTCTGCCAACTGACTTCCCTCTGGACTATCACAAGCACTTTTGATTGCTTCTTAATCATTAAGACCATTTTAAAACGCTGTGAATTTAAAATTCTGACACTTCACCTGATCAGCCGAGACGCCAGGCCAGTCAGGCGAAAACACCTTCTCTACTTTTTTATAGGTTTGAACCATCTTTTCTAGAGAGATGTATTTTTATATAAAAGAACTATTTGGCCATTTATAGTTTGCTTTTATCTCTTCAATTGTTCCCCGGTATTCTTAGAAGAGAAAAAGGAACCTTTTTAAGAATAATAACATGCCAATTACTTTTAATTACTCTCTAGCTCTTTCAGTTAAAGTTAAAAAAAATAAAGAAAAAATAACCTCTCATTTTAGGTTTACTTTGTATCTGAATAGAACATTTTATGTCTGAAATCCTTAATGGAAAAGCTTTCCTATTTTCCATGATGTTCTTTGCTATTTAATGTATCTTCTAAATTTAACACCTGTCCATCTCCCTGCTCAACTTGAAAAGAGAGAAACAGACAAGTAAAGCTTGTTCTCTATGTGTAGTTTAGAGTGATAATACATGCTTTTTCTGAACAGAAATTCATTTTATTCTGATATTTTTTTTCATTTTTACAATCAAATAAATGTTGATGGTAAAATATATATTTACAAATGTGCCTGTTTGATAAGCTATATGGAAATGTGAAAATGTAATGATTTAAGGAATGGATAGCATAAAATTGTATTATTTATTTGATAGATACTCTTGTCCCTTTAAGTAAAAGATTGTGAGAAGTAGAGATAATTCTCAGATTTGGAAGATTGAAAAGATGAAATGAAAGCTAAAATTTTAAAAACCTAGAAATTTTAACCCTTTAAAAAAATGTTGGAAATATTTAACCATAGCCAATAACTTCTGTGTTGTTTACTATGTTTATATCCAAATATATAGTACATATTTATAAACATCATAAGGTAAAGGTTGAGTTTTAAAAAGCTCAGAACTTTAATTGTAAGGTGATGTTAATTCCTGAATCCAGGAATCTGACAGTAAGTAGATTTCTTGCAGTGGCTTCCTTGTAGTAAAAATTGCCGTTCACAATTTATTTGGGAGGGTCCTTAGTATTAAATGCAGGGCCTTTTGCATTGGAATGTACCCCTAACCCTGTTTTATGCTGTTATTGTGAGACAAGGATGCACTAGGTTACCCAAATGGTACTCAAACTTCCATTCATCCTGCCTCAGCCTCCCAGATGCTAGATTTATACTGTGCCACTATTCTTAGCTTTAAATTTTTTTAATCTAAGAAAAAAAAAATCACAAAAGTTTATGTAGCAATGTATCTATTGTATTACTATCAAAAATTAGCATTCTGCAATGTACCTATTGTGTATCACACTGTTTTTACAAATTAAGTGTTTTTAAAATTAGGATTTTTTGGGGGGCTGGGGATTTAGCTCAGTGGTTAGAGTGCTCGCCTCGCAAGCACAAGGCCCTAAGTTTGATCCCCGGTACCAAAAAAATAAATAAATAAATAAAATAAAATTAGGATTTTCAAGTGTAGTTCTCTATTCATTCCATTTTGGGATTGACATTGATTCTATTGATTCTTTTTTTTTTTTTTTTTTTTTGGCACTGGGGATCAGACTCAGGGCCTTGTGCTTGCAAGGCAGACACTCTGACCACTGAGCTAAATTCCCAGCCAACATTGATTCTGTTTATTGTCCAAATATTCCTTAATCTACAGCTCACATAGAAATTCTCCCCACAACTCCTGTTTATCACCCTGTGACCATTTAAAGCACTAAGAATATATTATATTTTAGTATGCAAAGTGTATTGCTAGGTTATGTAAATTTTAAAATCAGATCCTGTTTATTGTGGGAATTAAATAGCTAAGGTTACTCCGATTGTCTTTCAAAGTAGTTTTGAAGTAGCAATAGATTATGTAAGAAATTAAAAAAGAGCCTTTGACAAAAAATAAGTCAACAAGAAAAAATAATATAAAATGATTTCTAATACATGTACATCTAAAATTTAGGAAACATATCAATATTGGTTCATTAACTCCATAAGAAAAATATATAGAACATGATAGTGATTGGATGATTTGTACTTTATCAAACACAAAACTAAGATTCACATGAAATATAATGATATTGAATGAAATCCACACTTGACATTGGCATGTAACATTTTTTTTTAAGCAAAAACTGAAAGTATTTATTGAAAAAATAGAGGAAAACTAGGTGACTATACTACAGTGAAATTAGGGGCAAGGATTCTCACTTTGTAAACCAGGACTGGAATATTCTTGGACAAAACCTATAAGTTATTAGCTAAATTCATGTAATGAAAACAAATATATTGGCAAACAGTTTTACTTGCATATAGTAGGTTTTATTTACATATTTCCAATTTTTCTTCATGCTCAGGTAGTGTTCTTTCTTTACATCCTTTGCCATTCCTGTAACCATCTTCCATCAGACATTGTGCAAGTTAATTACACTCTGAGCCTTAATGTTCTTTTCATTGAAATGTTCATGATAATGATTACATACCAGGTTAATGTGAATTGTAAGCATGAATCATAAGTAAAAGAGCATAATAAAATAATAGAAATTTTAGTGAGACATCTTTGTTATACTAGTGGAATTAGTGGTAGCCCCAGATACAAAAGTCTTTTCAGTTCTATTTTCTTTTTGTCATTCTGTGTTTGGGAAAATTTAATTTTTGCTTCTTTAAAAAAATTAATCATAAACTTAATCAGTACATGGAGGTTGTCCTTTTCCCACTGTTGTAAGAAACAGGATGAAGTAATATGTAATAACTATGAAGTATATATTTGCATGTGTGTATATATATTCATACATATAGTACAAAATGTATGTTTGCCCAAGATGTGTGTATGTATACTTACGCATATAATCATTGAGTAGATGTAGAATTAGTACTAGCTTTAGGATTGTTTATATTAATTCCTTTCTACTCTACTCCACAATATGTTAAAATATACAGAATTACAGAGAAACTGATTATCATTCTGAAATTAACCTCGTTTAACTAACAGCAGCTTATTCAAAGAGGCTTAGTGAATGCTACCAGAATGTATAGGTACATTCTTCTTAGAGCTTAACAAGGATGGACAAAAATAATGGAGATGGACTTTAGCATTTTGACTCCTGAAACTGTATCAAAATTTTCACAGAGATTTATTTATATTCTTGGCAGAAATATATATATGTAGTTTACTTTCAGATACTTTTTTTACTTTTAATTTAGAATGCGTTCAATATTTCTTTAATTTTTTAAAATCTCCTGAGATTAAGCAAATTTTTGAAGCAAAATATGAAAGTCAAAAGAATTATATTCTCAGCTTTGTAACATATATACGAACACACCAATAAGACAGAAGTTCCTCACTCTCTTATTCTAAGTGCTGATATTTTATAGTCTTTCTGCTGTCTTTTGGAAAATAAAATTAATGAAAGTAAACCATTAATCAAATTCAGTGGGTATGAAATTAGAAATAATAATGTGAAGTATTCAAATATTGCATGCATAAAGTAGTAATTTTATCTCTTAGGAAATTAAATTTATTTAGCCAAAAGACCATAGTTCACATACTGCATGATGGAATTAAGAATGTTATTCTAGCCTATTAATAATGAAAAGTTTCCAATTAATTTTTATTTGTTATTTTTATGAAACTTTCTTATTAAAGCATTAACTCTTCTCTCACTCAAGCCTAAAATACAACGTAAGTTATATTTTTAAAACTCAACTTGTCAAGATTATGAATACCCAAAATCGTTTTCTGAATACATGAAAAAGCTTGTTCCATTGCTTTTTATCGGCTATGTGAGTGGTTATTTTTGTATTCTCTCTAAAAATTTCATACCTGTTGCAGATGCTATAGTTGCAATTAAGAGTATAAAGCCAGAATATTTTATGCAGGGAAACTAAATGAGTGTTCAAAGAAGCAATGCAAGCTCTACTGAATCTCCCTTAACGAGACATGTAAAGAAGACTGTGTTGCGCGACGGTGGCTTTGCCTGTCAGGACAATGGCTTATCCCCACAGACAGCACCCGGTACAAGCAGTGAGACTAAATACTGTGAGAACTCAGTATAGCACTATAAAGATAGAAGGAAATTTTGAAAGATTGAAGTGGAGTTGAGAAAGGAATCGCAGAGCTTCCCAACTCTCTATGTACTATAGAATTTAAGTAAGTTTCTCATAAAAGATTTGAAGCAAACTTGTTCAAAAGCCTAGACTCAAGGAAAGAAAAAAACGTTTCAAGTGAAATAAATAAATTTTCAAGATATAGGCATCCAGAAATGTTAACATTCACTTATTTCATATATGAAACAATTTTTTCCACACAAAGTAGTAGTATAAATATTGGTCAATACTGTAAACTGTTTTTCAGACAGTCCAAAGTGTTAAGGGTAGGAGTACAGAAGACTGAGATGAATGATAAAATATATCATCCAACAAGGCTGCAGAAACTCTTCAGGGACATTTGACAAATTCAAAAAAAGAATATGATATAACACACAAAATCAGAGATGGAATGATTTGTTTTCCATTGAATAAGGGAAAAGCATCAAAGTCAGTGTTTTGAAACAGCCTACATTTATTATTTTACAACTTCTAGAGCCAAAAATCTGACCTTACTTAGGTGGATCTTGGCTTCAGGGCTCAGAAACTGGAAATCAGGGCTTGTCCTACACCGCGGGCTCATATGCAAATTGAAGTCTTTTCACAAGTTCTAGAGCTAATCAAAGAATTCATTTCCTTACATCTGTAGAACATACTGATGGATTCACTGGGGCAAGCAAGAGAATACCTTAGCACTCAGAAAACGTGACTGAACTTTACAGAATTTACCAGATCGCATCAGACCCACGAAGGGCAAACTCCTTTTGTTTAACAGTCAAATGAGTAATAACCTGATTTGAAAAATTTGTCAAATTTTCATAGAATGTAGCATAATTGCATTTGTTATTTTTCATCGCTGTGACAAAATACACAACACCCACAAGTGAAAGGCTGAGGGGTTTACTTGTCCCACCATTGCAGCGGATTTAGTTCATATTTGCCTGGCTCTGATGGCAGAGAGGAGGGGCGTGGTGATGGTAAGCTCCTCAATCCAGAAGTCAAGAAGCAAAGAAGGAAGGGGGACGCCTGCAAAAAGAATAAGGCCTCCCAGGTCACGCATGCTCTAAGCCGCCTCTTTTGACCAGGCCGGGCTTTCGAAAGCACATTCGGTGGCAGCTGATCAATTCGCTTAATAAGTACCTATACGCATTAGAATAAATGTCAGCCATAAAAAGAAAGAAACCGTCATTCGAGGCAACTTAGATGTGCTTGGAAGCGCTTTCAGCAAGTGCTTGACACGCACAAATACTGTACAGTCTCACTTATACACAGAATCTAAGATTGTCCTCATAGTCATAAATAGTAGTAAAATATTACTAGACGCTGGAAATGGTAGAGGACCGTGGAAAGATTAATCGACAGGTACAAAGTTACGCTTAAATAGATGAAATAAATGCTGGTGTTCTTTTAAGTAGTTGGATGATTGGGGTTAATAATATTGTTTTGAAATATTTCAAATTATACAAGACAATTTCAAACGTTTCAACCATAAAGCAATAACACGTGTATCAGGTGAAGCGTATGATACACATCTCAGTTTGATTATTTCACAATGTATACATGTATTGAAACATCACACGGTACAAATAATTACACATAAATAATTACACATAAATTTATTACAATAAATGTGTAATTATTACATGTTAATTAAAATCAGTAGAAAAATACGCACACAAAGCAATCTTAATAGATTGTTACTTCATCTTCTTTTTCATTTTTATCATTCTATTCCATTTTTTATCATTCCTATCAAGGGTTCCCAAAGTATTTTTATTTACTCCGAGCATAGAAACAATAACTCTATTCTCTTGATTCTTGAGGTTATGTAACTGGCTTTCTATTGTCTGACTATCTTACAAGCTTCTTGGGGCTAAATGCTAATGGGGTCTTAATTCTATACCCTGTACCTTCCGATCAGTAAAATTAATTTTGCATAATTAAGCCACGTAATTAGTCCAAAAAGTATTTGTTGTATGCATACATGGGTAAACATTTAGACTGCGCACATAGATTTATACTTGAATAAAATTACCAAACTATTTATTTAGGGAAATAAAAGGAAATTGAAATTATTAGCGTTTACAAGAATTTTGAGAGGACACATCATTTGGCATGAAGATAAATTTAAAGGTGACGATGTCCCATCGATGGCACTGGAATTCAGGTTTTGCTATTTAGTAGTTTTGTTGGTGTGGCAACCACTCTACCCACCTGAGACCCTTTTTCTAAGCTATAAAGTGGGGCTAGTAATAGCAGCTAACATAGATGTGTACCTTCAGAATTGATTGAATTAATCCTTTTAAGTGCTAAATCATACTCATACCTAATGTACAGTTAGACTCAAAAATATTTGCTATTCTTATGTAATATTTTTGTCATTTTTTAGTTGACCGTTATAATGTTATGGTTATGTATTTTTTAAATTTAATTATAAATTTGACTAGAACTCAGAAGCCTTTTTCCAATCTAAAATTCATTTTCCTTCTTTGCATTTTAAAAGTAGGAATCATACCTCAGTAATATTTCAGTTTTAAAACTTCATTCAGTTTTAATACTTATTCTTTATTAGTGAGTCCTAATAAAGATATTACATGTAAAATGTAATACCTATTATTTTTTAATTTTCATCTTCATTCTCATTATTAGGACTTTCATCTTTTCCGTATTTTACAATTCTGAAGGAATATAAGTATATAGGTAATACTGTAACTTAGAAACACCTACTTTGCAAGAACATAGTGATGACTGCATAAAGAGACACTGTAATAAGTTTTCCATGTTCTAGTATCTATATAAAAGAAGAATAATCTTGTGATCTGGTCTACTATTTTAACATATTTATACTTTCTTTACTGGTTGTAGATTTCCAAGTGTTTGATAAACATGATTCATGTTGTAATTATTTGACATTTCTTTCCATATCTAAGGTTGTGTGTGCATTTTACATATTGTGAGCTTATGGACATCTTTTTTTTAAATTTAATTTTATTTATTTATTTATTTATTTATTTATTTATTTATTTATTTGTGGTGCTGGGGATCGAACTCAGGGCCTTGTGCTTGCAAGGCAAGCACTCTAATCACTGGGCTAAATCCCCAGGACCCGATGGACATCTTATACAGAGCAAACTAGAACGTTTGCCTCCTCTGTGTCCTAACTGAGAAAATCCAGGGGCAGAGGCACTGCCACGTATTTCTCCAGGACTTTGCTTCTCTGAAACAAAAAGACAGAAAATGGGTATACTGAAGGACCATTAAATCTTCTTCATGAAACTCTGTGAAGACTGCATCATGATTCATACTCATTTAGCTTTGGCATTTAAGAAGCTGCTCTACTGCTATTCAGCACAAGGACAAATTCCATAATTAGATCAAAGGAAATATAATTAATGCTAACTTTTTAAATATACAATATGAAAAATTATGGAGAAAAATGTCAGATGTTTTCGGAATCCTTGTCTTTTACATATAAGTTAGGTAAGTGAATGTAACTAAAATTATATGTATATATATATATATGAATGAATTTAAAGAATTTACAAACTATACTTCATGAATACAGTTTCAGTCAGACTAATTTATTGTAAAGGAATAAAAAAATATATTTATTGTAATGCTTATTGGGCCCATTTCATAGAGGCATCTCAGTAGGAAAAAAAAACATTGTAGTCTAACAGATATTGTTAGTAATTGATCTCTGATTTTGGTTATAATTTTATATTGGCCTATTTATGGAAGAATAAAAATTACAGAAGAGAATCTTGTAGAGCATATGGCTTCCCTTATATGAAAAATTGATTAGGAAAGAGAGAAAAGACAATAAAAAAAGTAATTACAGTATATTCTAAATATGTTTCTGTGGCTGGTCTATGGTTTCAGTCTAAAATGGTATATGAGTTTGCTTTTTAGGATTTACATTTCTTTGGCTATGTTAAGGTCTTCATGGTTGTAATGAGCATAGACAATTTTGAAAAAAAAAAAAAAAAAAAAGAATTCCCAGAACAGGAAAATCCATAAAGATAGAGAGTAGCTGAGGGGCAGGTATTGGAAGATGTTTTTATTTAGGATAAAAAAAAAATTGCCTACGTTTGATCATGATTATAGTTATACAGCTCTGTCATTGTGCTAAAATCTATTGACTCTTACATTTTCAGTCAGTAAGTTGTATGATATGCAAATTTTTATTTCAATAAAGTTGTTTTATTTTTAAAAAATAGAATGAAAACCATAGAATCATTTGTACAAATGATTTTCAGAGAATTAATGACATTTTTAATTACATACACATTTGTAATTTTTTTACTTCTGTCTACCAGGTAGAGCTTGTCCACAGAATTGACTTTGTTATAAATTTAGCTGAATGGAAATGGACTTAAGCTATCAAAATTTTTGTTGATGAATTAATTGTTATTTTTCATGTAATTAGCATGCTTTAATTTCAAAATATGTTTTCTTAAAAAAAGTTATTCGTTTCTATGAAAACTAAAATATACAAGTAAGCAATCACAATAAACCAAAATTATTTAAAATCAATATTTTGTCCCAGGGTAAGAAGTGTCATGTTCAAGATATACAGTTTATATACTAAACACTTGAGGGCAATATAGGATAACATTAAACAGAAAGAGTACATATCTTCAGTAAACTATCCAGACCTTATATTTGTGACAAGTTAAATACATAATATTGGTTCCCTTCTTTATTTCTGAATTCATTGTAGGTACAGACAGATGATGTTTCCTGAAACAATGTATTTATAATTATTCATTGTTATTGTCTTCTCCTAAAGATAGAATAATTATTGTTAGTTTATATTTGTTAATTGATTTTCAACAGAGGTACCTAAGAGGTTGATAAAGATCGGTAGAAGTACACTAAGTAGTAGAGAGAACAAAATACTGTATGTAGTATTTCCCAGGCTTAAAGTTACTACAGATATAGACATTTGTATTACAAATTAGTTATGTTCAATACCTTATCTACCAGGCACATACTATTGTTTACATTTGTATATAAATTAATTAAAAATAACTTTAAATTTCAGCTTTTTAAAATGGTTGTAGCAACATTTTATGTGTTTAATAACCACCGTCAAGGCAGAAAATTCTACCAGACAGTGTGAGTGCAGACTTCTACCAAGAATTAAAGAGTGCTCAAAAAAAGAAAAAAAAAAAAAAAATAGATACTGTACTGTCTAAGCTAAACTATGTTTAACAAACATCCCAAAGATTTTGTACTGATAAACTTCTTCTTCTAATTAAATGTTATCCCTATGTTATATTTTAAAAACTGATATTTGTCTCTGAAAATATTTAGCTATTATATGATTTAGAAAATACCAAATATGATACCAGGAAATTTTACCCCTGAGAGTTGTAATTGGAAACACATTCTTAATTACAAAAGGAGAAAATCAACACTGGCATGGTGATATGTGATTCACAGTCTATAAAGGGCATACTATAATTTTACGATATTTTGACTGGATTACATATACAGAGAAAGGAAGGGGATCGGGGATGCTGGAGGGAGCAGGGAGGAAAGGATATGAAAAAAATGAATTAATCCTATAAGGAACGTAACCATCCTATAAGGATTGTAAACATCCTTATAAGGAATGTAAACATTATGTATTATAGCATACTAATAAAAAAGAAAATAAGTCTGGGATATGGTGTGATTTTTGACATATTTACAAGATATCTAATGAGCAAATCAGTGAAAATAACATACTCATAAACTCAAAAGTTTATGGCATCTTTGTATTGCGAATGTTCAAAATTATCTTTTAGCTCTTTTGAAATACTCAAAATACTGTCAGTTGTCACACTATCACGCTATAACAACTAGCATTTAACCCTCTGCTGATCTGTATACTTGTACTTAATAATCAACCTTTTTCTATGTCTCTTCTCCTTAAAATTCCTGTACTCTAGTACCCAGTATTTCATTCTCCACTTGCGTGAGATCAGCTTCTTTTTTTTTTAAACCTTCTACATGTGTAACAGAAAAAAAAGTCTTTTTCTTTTTATACCTAGCTTATTTTACTTAGCACAGTGCCTTTCAGTTCCTCCCCTGTGTCTAAAAATGGCAGAATTTCATTTTTTTTATGATTGAACACTATTATATAGTATTATACAACATAAGTGTTACGTATATGGTACATAATTTGATTTTGAAAAAAAATTCTCTTTTCTATGTTATTATAACACAAAAATCAACACGGAAGACATATTTTACCTGAGAACCTCTCTTCTAAGTATGTTTTGGAGAACAACATAGTTTCAGGATGTATTAATTTCTGCAAGTATCAATTAGTAGATGATTAAGCACATTTGAAATTAATGTTGAAATTATTTCAGTTCTATTAATTTCATTTAAAATATAAAATGTTGTAATATTTTCCATGAAATGTGAAAAAATAGAATAAACAGGTGTAGAAGAGAATTATTTATCATAGTATGGTAAAGAACTTATTTAAAACACATTATGTTTTTCGAGTGAACTTGAGTTATCGATTAACTTGATCAAAATTATAATTTTGTATCATACAAAATCCAACAAATAGATTTGTATAATATATAATGAGTTACTGCTATATTGTTATTGAAAGCAAATATATAAAATTGTATTTTTAGAAAATTTTTCTTATTTACAAATATAGCTTCTTTTTTACAGAACGCTGCCAATTTGCTCTGTCCAATTGAACTTACGCATTTTTAGTCATTCTTTGAAGAAAAATGAAACATCAATGCCAAATCCTTCAGAAACAAAAAATTTGCACAAAAATAAAAACTCTAGAAACTGCATCATCAGTCTCTACATAGCCCATTGGGAGAGAAAGAAGTCGCGGTTTCTAATATAAATGCTGACACACAGATTTGGGCATTATTTTCCAAGGTGAAAGGCATCAGTAAAACGTTTGTTAAGGGGTCGAACTAACTGCACCAAGGAATATAAATGCAAACTAAGACCAAATTCACTGAAGATGAAACGGCACAGTACATGGGACATCAAACCTGTCCATTCCAGACACGACTTGGAGAACAATATTTACCATTTCTGTGCTGCAGTAACGTCATTTCTAAAATAAACGCATCCTTAAGAGGTAAGTTGTATCTAAGATTATTTAAGACTATAAAATAATGTCTAAAAATTAAAAAGAATTTTAATTAAATTCAATCATTAAAATAAACAACAAAAACTAAGAAAAATCGAAAAAGTAGCATTATTTATTCCTTAAGATAAAATCTATTTCTCCTTTGTTTCCATTTTCTTCTTTGTTTGTTTATTTGTTGTGACTCATTTGCCCATCATTTTCATTTCCAGGAGCAAATGCTACATCAAATATTAATGCTGTAATTTCATGTAATTCATTTCTTTTGAAGTGAGATGAATCACAGTAAAACAATCTCATAGACAAGTCAGAATTTTAAGTTCAAATTGATTTTGAAACTTTTCTCTTATTTTTAATAATTGCATGAAATATGAAATACTGATTTAATTATTAAAATTGAAGAAAGTATAAGAAAAAAATTATAATGATGTGATTTTGTTGTAGTCTATCTAGGAAGGTGACACTTCTGCGAGGACATTAATACTTGTTTATAACTGAATCATCCTTTTGGGAGCATTCATTCCTACAGATGTCATTGAGATAAACAGGATCTGTAGTGTAAGAAAACTGTGCAGATACGAATGTAGATTTAGCGTGAGCCCCCACTTTCCTTCTGCCAAGCTATTGGCAAGCTGATTCTAAGCATAGCGCCCAATTAATTACAAGCATCCAAAGACAGTTTGAACATGAATTTAGCGTCCTGTACTTTTGCTGATCCATTCAAATAATTTATCATTTCTTATGTAAAATGTCGGCTTTTACAACAAAAAAAAAATTCTAATTTGGGAGTGTATAGGACATGAAATAAGTATAAATGTCAAGTTCACTTTTTTTTTTTTTTTTGGTGCTGGGTATTGAACTCCTCAGCGCTCTACCACTATGCTAAATCTCCAACCCCAAGTTCATTTTTAAATTTCCTTAGTTAATACAGCTAATATAGCTTCCTATATTATTTTTTAAAAATTGCTCCTATTGATTGAATTTAAATCATCTCTGCTTAGAAAAAGTTATTTTCAAGCAAATATTTGTTTACCGTGGCCATTGGTTTGTGTTCATTACCATTTTATTTCTCTGTCTCTGAGTCACGTTTTACTGTTTTGAGAAGACAATTTTCCCGACAACGTTCCAAACTATTTTCTGAGTATTCAATTATTTTTCTACGGCTTAGCATAACCAGCATAAGGAGAATATAGAGCAAAAATCATTTTTTCTGTGTGTACCTAAGAACTGATCAAATCTTTCCCTCTGGTCTTAAATTCTTGTCAGGGTCTGATCTACAATGTATCATTTTACTTTGTTTTCCTAAATGACAATAGTACAATATTGACATTAACTCACAAATAATCTATATGCAATTGAGAGATTAATGCTGCATATAAAAGCTTCCTTAGATGGAGTCCAGTTATTATGGAATAAGAAACATCTCTTACTCTTATTTCTAGCCAGTCCTATGCCTTTGCTTCTGCAGGACAGTGTTTTTATAGGACATGAATATCCCTGAACGTGAACTCTTTCTGTTTCACATTTGGGTAATTGAGGGTCAGACTACACTGATCGTTAGGCATATTCATAGTACAATTTAGTGTATATCCTTATTAAACTTGATGGATACATGCTTTATACTCCTATTTGAATACCTAAATCCTTTAAAACTCAACTGAAATGTGACCATTTATCATACTTTGTGTGACTGTCTTCTCTGTAGTATTTTCTCCTTCTCTAATACTCTCTAAACTTAATTTTTTATTGTGTCCTTGACACATATAATGTAGGAACATGATTTATGCATACATAATTTATGAACTTTTAATTATCAGAATTATGATTTATTGTTTGTGTGTGTGTATGAATGTATATCCAAAATATAAACACTTCTCAATTTCAGTCTCATTTCACAGCTACATTTTAGTGCAACCCCACATGGCAGAAGTAATTGAAGTAATTTTTCTCCCTCAAGATCTTTTAGGAGGCACTATACCATTCATGAGGGTAGAGTTCACACTGTCTAATCCCTTTCTAGTAACACCGCTTCTTAATGTAGTTGCAAAGGTAAATAAACTCCAGGATAAAATTTGGGAGGGATACAAACGTTCTAATGATAGAAGGTCCTACATTCATGGCTTCATCTAATTCTGATTTATTTTCAAAGGTTCTATTATTAAATGCTATTACACTGAGTAGAGAACTTCAATATATGAATTAAGGGGGCACATTATCCATTCTTTACAATTATTTGTGTGTTAGATTGAATTGTGTATCCAAATACTTCTCCCTCTTTCCTGTTATTGCACATCGACACCTTGACACTTTTGGAGTGAGTGGAATGCTTCTCCCTGACTTTGAGTTTGATCAGATAAAAAATTTTGGCCAAGAACACTGAATGGACAATACATTATACCAATAATGTTAGCAAAAATATTGTTGAAAAAGGTGACAGAAGATAGGTATAAAAAGCTAATTTGGGTGAAATACAGAAAATAGGAATTCTCTAAGTCAATTGAACAAATTCGTTCAGCTTAGCAGTCCTCAATGTATCTTAACAGTGTCATTTTATGGCCCGTTAAAGATACAGAAAAGGGATGTAGATGCAGATGGGTTGGGAAAGGAGACCTACTGCAGGGGCATGAATGTACAGGAACTTTATATAGATCCAGGGGAGAGAGAAAACTAAATAGAGAGATTTCATGGATGCCTCATGTGTAGACAATTAATTTGTTGGAAAAAGGAGAAGTGGAACATAATTCACAACATTTTCATAAGTATAATCGTCTTGAATTAAATGAATAGAAATCACAAAAGTAGCAATAAAGGTTAGATTGTCCATGTGAAGAACTGTGGCAGAAATGACTGACTTTAAAACTTAGATTATTATAATCAACCAATAATTGTTTTAATGTAATATGTTTTAAATATAATTCTGATGATACAGTTTTAAAATATTATTTCATACAGTAGCAGTATGCAGATCTTCTGCAGACAAATGTGCTTAGAAATATTGGCCTAGTAAATGATCAATAACCTGCTGTCCAGTGAAAGATGACGACGCAGTTCTACATTAGACTAGGAGAAGATAAATATGATGACCTTCCTTCTTAATAAAACCAATCGACTTGCACTCAGTAGGGAGTGGTATTGAGTGTGTACATAACACAAGAGATCGCTGAAGAAGGTCTAAAAAGAGCTAGAAATACACTGCATGTTGATTATGATCATTATGTATGCAATGTACCAATACATGTTCTTGGTAAAAAATAATAAAAAAATTTAAAAAAAAAACATAAAGTCAATCAGTTCTGTGTATTGAGCAGCCAATTAGGTCTACATGTCTCAGGATCCGGGGTCTCCTTTTCAGAATTTAACGTTTTGGGCTGCCATTTCCTGCTGAAATTGTTCCAAGCTAAGTATGAGCAAACTGCAGACAGGCTCTCTATTTTAGTGCCCACTAACATTATTCCAATTAGCAAATCTGAAGGTATATACTCTGCTTTGATCCTTCCTCTCTGCAGACCACATTAAAGTTAGCGGAGCATAGTTTCCAGAACTTTCTGCTTCCTGAAAGACCTTGTGCTTCCCCTCCAGCAGCCCTGGATGCGTGTCACATATTATAGGTGAAATAATGTTCACATATAGGTAGTACTCATTTTTGGTATTCTGAAGTCCTCACTAGTAGATACGATGTAATTTTTGTCTTTAAGAATTGGCCAGTGTTTCCTTCCACTGTGCCATTAGGTTTTGGAAATTGAGACTTTATTTGTAGTCTTAGTTACTGTCTTCTGTGTTTTATAAACTTTATGCTTTACCATTAAGGCTGTAAAAATCTCAAATCCTCGACTACT
Organism: Hystrix cristata; assembly: GCA_004026905.1. Classification (NCBI taxonomy): domain Eukaryota; kingdom Metazoa; phylum Chordata; class Mammalia; order Rodentia; family Hystricidae; genus Hystrix; species Hystrix cristata. The sequence continues at coordinate 18,453 of PVJO010020335.1, forward strand.
TAAATAAGCCAAATTTTACTGATGAGCCTATCGTATCACTGCACAGTTCAAACATTCACTTTTTTTTTTAAGTCTTTTATGATATGCTTTTCTTTCTTGGAGCGAGAAATGTGAAATCCGGAAAGCAGTTACAGAAAGTTGGGTAGAATTTGATATCCACTGTTATATACTACATATTGGAATGGATTACAGATGAACAATGTTCCAATATTTCAGAAATAAATATGATACTTTCGTTATTTGACCACTGAATTAAACTTCCTGCAATCTTCTCCTTGAACTGATCTTAGCAATGTTACTATCGACTGCCCGTGACATCTTCAAAGCTACTTTTGTCTTTCCATAATGACCTTCACACAGTTTGTAAGTTCACCTCTGTCCTAATCGTTCATGCGGTCTCAGTAGCATCCGCCCTCCAGTGTCCTTCCTGCAAAGCACGTGGTTTTCTCCTGTCTTGCCTACTTCATGGTTCCTCTTACCACTCTCTTGAATTTGTTCTTGATTTAAGCTTTTTATCCTTTTGTCTCTCGTGCTACATATAGCTTGAAAAGCTCCACATACAATTTTTCATGTTACTAAGTAATCTCTTTGGTCCTTTAATTTTTAGTGTAATGGTCAATTCCTCAGAGATTCTTAACCTTACTTGCCAGTACAGATTACTGACTCCTTTCCTTCCTTCTCATAAACACAGCAATCTGCTGTCTTACTGTAGAATCTCAACATCTCTAGCTATATATTAATACAGCTATACATTTGTATTCCCTTAAAAATCTCCTGTGCAATTTATTTTGACATAAATTTTGCTACATCTTGCTGTTTTTATTAATAATAAAGAAATAAATGTGCCTTATTAACCTAATTAACATGGTCAAGTTCTTCCCATTATCAATAGCATAGTAAAACTCAGAATTAAAGCCAGATTTACTTTGCAAAGCCCACTGTTATTTTTACCGTATATTGGGGTCTAACATTTGAGTCTTCCAAAATCCACATGTGATAGATGTTGAGGGGGGCTTTAGGGAGGTAGTTATATAATGAGGATGGAGCATTCATGTTTGGAATTTGTGTGCTTAAAACAGGAAGTAGATTTTTAGAGTTGAGGAAGGGGATTAGGGGCATATAAAAGGAAACCAAAGGGATTAGGATAAAAAATAATCAAAATTCCTTACATGTGTGGACCAATATGGCAGAATTAATTTCAATATACTATTCTTCTTTACTAATATGCATTAAAGGAAGGAGGTGTTCAGCAAGAGACTTTTGTCCCCTTTGCTTCAGTGAAGAAACAAGGTTTTTACCAGACAATGCAACTGTCTCCATCTTGACCTTGGACTTCTTTGTCTCCTGAACTGTAAGAAATAAATTGCTGTTGATGATAAACTACACTGTCTTTTATTTTGTTGTAAGCAGTCCAACGGGAGTAAGAGATCACACACACCTTTCCTGCATGTGGTCATACGGCTCATGAATTGATTTCCCCTCATGAGTACCTATAACCATCTCCCAAACAGCCCTCACCAAACATTGTTTTGAATTAACTCCAATTTATTAAGGTTATGGCATACTATAGTAATTACTGTTTTATATGCTAATTTTGCCATCTTTATTAATTGAAAAAGCCTGTTTTATATTAAATCTTACTGACCACTGTTAAAAATTATAAGGTTAGAGACATTTAAGCATCACACTCTGAATGGTATCAATATTCAAGAAAATAATAAAGTCATTATTGCTATTGCTACCAATTAATCCTTGTTAAACACCCACAGAGTTCCTGGCATGAAACAGAATGCAGAACAAAAAGTACTTCAGGAAAGGTCCTTGAATAAATGAAAAATTTGTCCATATAATCAAGCACTATAAAGTTATATGTAATGTCATACAAAGAAGTTTTCATGTTCAATTTAGGTTATAGAATTGAGAGAATGTAAAATATTTGGAAAATAGCATGCATTTTTAAAATGGTATTATTTTATTATAGTTGATGTGTATGTGTCAAAAATTATCTTTGGAATAGGTATAATGTGAATATGCATAGTTAAAACAATATTTTAATGCGATAAAATATCATTTGTCAACATTTATTGGAATTCACTACACAAAAATTAAAAACAGAAAACAGAAAATTATGTTTAGTAACTGAAAAAAACTACATAAAATAGTAATTATCACCTGGCCTAGATTTAAGTTCTGATTTTCCAATTATTCCATGTCTCTTGGTCTCAGACATTTATAAAATAATAATCATTATAGTACTGATTTCATATGAATGTTGCATAGATTTAATTATACATAAAATGGTACTTTGCATTTATGCTTTGGATTTCCCTATACATAATTAATTGTTTAAATTACCCAATAGCTGTTAAATTTGAATTTAGTCAGAAATTACACACTTACTTTTACACTGATCATTTTGATTAAGCAGGGATTAATTATAGACTTATTTAGTTGTTATTATTTGTTTGTTTTTACCTTTGCAGTTACTTCAATTTAGATATTTTTACATACCAAATGGGATTTTTCTGTTTCAACAGTCTGATAAGAAATTATGGGTTATTTTACTTTTGTTTTTTTTTTTTTTATTGATATCACAGATGTGTTTCAAATTCATTACTTTAAATTTGCGATACTGGCCAACTCATGTTTTTGCTCTTTATCTTTCCTTTTATCTTCAAAATAGAGCTACACATGACATCTCACTCCTAGTTCCTAGTGACAATGACATCGCCCTGTCGAGAAATGGGTTCTGATTTCGTCCCTTTGAATGTTGCCCTTAGTGACTTGTTACTACTGAACAAGATATGGTGGAAGACCAACCCTTTCGGGGGATGTTTGCCGTACTGTGAGGAAACCTCAAAGACACAAGCAGGGCAAGAGAAAAAGTTGTGGCCAGTCAGCCAGGTTAACTCAAGTTCAACCTGAACGATCTAGCTGCCAGCAGAATGATCCAGATTTCGTGTGGTAAATTTATTCCTTGCTTTTGATTTGTAGAAAAGAGGAAGTAGTGGAGTAAAGAAAGTTAGGCTCTTTCATGCCCTTCCTGTCTAAATTCTTAACCTCCAAAAATCATGTGTTTATTTTCTGACATACATATTTGTGATGATTCCTTATGCAGTAGAAATCTAATAGTTTTTAGCACTGTTGTATTTTTGTTCACATGCATTGTTGTTATTATGGTATTTTAGTTTATTAGGTATTTTTTATTTACTTTGACTTGTGTATTTGTATATATTTTCTCTGGGTTTATTGAAGTATTTATAATCTTTTAATTTTTATGTAGCACAATTTTATATATTTTTAATATATTGAGACTTACATTTCTTGACCAATCAACTTCAGACAGCACTAGTAGAAATCCTCATATGAAAATTAATACACTTAAATTTTCTCCAGAGTTATCATGCTTCTCCCAATTTAAGCTCTTTGCATCACTATTAATTTCAAAAATTCTGGTAATTCTCTTCGTCATGTTTAATGAAACTCTGAAATGAAATTCCATTTCCTAGAAGTTAGAAAATTAAACCACATACACCTTTTCCCATCTACTATATTGACCTCCTAATGTTTGGTTACTTTTGCACCAATAAATTTATCGTGGTCATAGTATCATACTGTATTTTTATTGGTTCTTAGTTTCAAACATAAGAAGGCTCAATGTTTTCACTAGTGTTGCTTAAGGGCCCGTCGTGAAGCATGGCCACACTGCATGTTTGTTGCTTCTATTAATGCTATTTTGCCGCAGTTTTTCCCTCGAGTAAGGGAGTGCGTTTTCTCGTGTTGAGTAGAGACATGTTCCCTATAATTGAATCACTAGGTAGCTGTAGATAAATGTCTTAAATAATATTTTCTTAAGAACATGTAAGATATTTCTGTTTCATTGACTGACTGAAAACTGCTGGTGAAATATAAATTGTGGAGCACTCATCACAATCTCTCACACTAACCTATCTTAAATTCAGTCTTCATGAGGAAATTCAGTGGTTATGCCTGGTTAGTTAAAAAAATGTTATTTTCTAAATACTGATGTGTTTGGTGTGGTGGACTTACTATTGTTGTCAACTTGAGCAGAAATACCCAGCTGGAATGAGTTGGTGTGGTTCTGGGCGTAGAGGATCCACCTGAGGATTGTTGCCAACAACAGCATAAAGGAGAATGGGAGCAGAAGAGAGTGGCTGGCTGTTTCTCAGGAGAAGCGCTGTTGTTGCTGATTGTCCCAAAGGGAACTCAGCTGTTCTCAGCAAAGGTGCTTGAGGCCTTGCTGTCATCAAGGATGGCTGCTGTTTGCTTTGGGGAGCTCTAGCTTTCATCTCTGCATTCCTGTGGGCTCCCAGCTCTTGATTGGATCTTTCGGGTCTCCAGTGCATAGATAGACATTCAGTACTCTTCCTGCATTTGGTTTGTGTGTGTGAATGTTGTAACTTGTGCATGTCTTGTATTAAATGTGCTTTTACTAACCACTGGCTCTAGAAAAGCAACTAATACATTTGGCATGCATCATTCACAGTCAAATGGTCTTGCTAGAATATAGTGAGATATATCATACTATAATGTCCAAGTTTTCCCTCAAAAAAAAAACCAGATTCACAAGCTTGAATACCGAATGATATCCCTCATTTGGTGAGGCAAAATTAAAAAAAAAAAAAGAAAATGGTAAACAATCAATACTAGAAGGTAAATGGTCAAATCTAAGCTAATAGGCAAAGGGTCCAAGGGAACAAGAAGAGGCCAAAAGGGGAGGGGAAGAGGAATCCAGAGGAATATGATATACTAAAAGCAAGAACCTATTAACCCAAACTTAAAACAATAACATGTACACTAGGTACTAGGGTAACTTTATGTAGTTGTTATTTAATGGCACATCATGGTTGTTTACATTACTCATTGTTACAAGCAAAAGGCACAATATATTATGCTCTGTAAACTTGTGCAATGACTTGTAAGTTTGTGCAATTTTGGATGAATTTTAATAAAAATCTATGAAATAAACACTTCTTTTTCAATATTTTTCTTTCCATTGGGCAACATTTTTTCATACTCATTTCCTATTGAAGTCTATTTGCCATATTATATGCTCATTTTTAATTTGAGTACATTCTTGATTATCATCTCAAGTTCTTTACCCACCAATACTGTACGTGTGTATGTATATGTGTACTGATGCTTACTGATGCAATGTTTAGTCATATCTGATCTAAGGACTTTTAATTTCAACTTAATCTGACGCCATTGTTTTAATACTTTGCTTTATGCTTATTTTTTGTATATAGTTTGATCATTAAAATTTTACAGTATGAAACTCTATTATATTACCATTTCCAGGTTAAATATCATGAAGGAAGCAATGTTTACTTGTACTTTTAAAAATGCTTACGAACTAAACATGCAGCCATGAAAAAGGGGCAAAACTGTGTTTTTATACCCATTCATAGAGAAAAACTAACCCGAGATAAGGCAAATATGTAGGAAATTAACAAGTCAAGTTGGAGCATTGAAAAATTGAATAGCGCAATGTAGTACTGTGAGGTTTATGAAAAGACTATGAAACGGGGCTTTAAAGTTGTTGGTGTACTCTGAATCTTTCTGAATATAGAGTAATCTGTTCTAATTTTAATATACTTATCAAGGAAACAGTAATGTTCTGGAGAGGAAAATGATTTTATTAGACCTGTTGCTTATAGGAAATAAGATACTAAAAAATAATACCTATATTGGTGAAAAGAGAAACTAGATATGGGAAAACAAATTGAAAATAATAACATCAAGTTTTTAATTTAAAGAAAGTATGGAACTAAAATATTACAATAACTAAATAAAGTGAAGATAGAATTAAGAGAGATTATAAAGATAAAATCCAATTAACGTTGACAAGTTTTTAAAGAAGAAAAAGATATGTTTTAAAGTATACACATTTGAACAGGGGTAAAAGGTAATTTAACCAATTTTAGCTTGTCTTGTGTCAACTCTTATTAAATTTCTTGTCCTAAAAACCACTACTTTTATCTCTGTAGTCTCATTTGAAGCAGAAAAATAATATTGTAATTCATACCATTTTTGAGAAAAATACCAAATAGCTGGTGAGGAATTGTTATCACTATGGTATCTTTGAGTATTAGCAGATTTCTCACCATGAGTTATGACCAATGAAGAGCAATTGTTTATTTCCCACACGCAATACTCCTGTCTCCTGACTATTCCCAAAACAGCATGAATTCAGCACGGCTTCTATCAGTTTGTGCTGTATTCACTCTAAGACTTAATTGCTGAAATAATCATTGATGAATAAATACACAGTTTCTCATTGTAATATTAAAAACAGAATTAATCATAGAACGCTGAAAGTGAATTTTAAATAATGATGTGTATCCTAAAATTCAGCCCCCATTAAAAAAAAATTTAAAAAATAGGGATAGCCTAATTATTTCAGTTGTTCCTTGTAGCATTAAATTCTATTATATTTTGATGACATTCCAGTAAGCTGTTGGAATAAAGTCAGCTACAATTCTTCAAAGAGTTTGAATTTCTGTAATGTATTCTTAAATGCATGAGCATATAATGTGTTTGCTTTTTAAAATATCAATGTTAACATTTTATTTTAAGCACTAAAGAATATGTACACTACTATCTGAATGACAGAAAAACAAGATTAAGCATAATTATTTTGAAAACCTATTATGTGTGTTTTGGAAGAAAAAAGGCTGTGCCATAAATAGAATGAATTTGAGTTTCTCGGTATACTGGATGTTACGTTTTAGTCACAGGGGTATTTGCATGATTTTCTCATGCTAATAGATTATAAAATAAAAAAAGAAGCATTATGTATAGAAAGCTTTAAAAGTTAGAAAGAGCATTTTTGTGGCTGACAAAACGTTCTTTCAATAAAACATTTGAAACTTTCAAAAGAGTATACAAAGTAAAAGTTAATATTCTGAAAGTGCTTTTATTTACTAGATTATTTTAAAACTTTGTCATGGTGCTTCCATGAAATGCTTTAAAATATGAGATGTAGAGAAAGTAATTTTTTGAAAAATGATTGATGTTTAAGATTAAATGTCAATATAAAAGATGTCATATACATGTGCTTAATATGCACAAAAAGTTTATATTTACAGGATTAATTTGTTCTCTGTATTAAAAGAATTTTTAGCTCATAATTTAAGACCCCTACCTCCTAATGACACACGTAGCTATCAACTAGCACTTCCAAGATCCAGTCACCTACCAAAAGCCCCATCTCTGAACACATGAGACATTGGGAGAAATTTTAGATCTAAACCATAATGTCAAATTTTTAACATGACATTTTCCTTAAATTAGAAAAATTTGTTTCTAATTTACATTTAATGGATAGGACAACTGGAAATGTAGGATTATGTATATTGATTGCTATATAAATTCTTACTTGAAATTTATTCCTAACTGACAAATAAAGAAAAGACTAGACCTTATTGTCTAGCCATTCTTGGAGATGGCAATTCAACTAGAGAAACTGTGTAGAAGGAAAAATAATTCAGTGTTTTTTTTTCCTGTTCTGTTTAGTAAGTTCATATTTGTTTATTAAAATATGCTCTATTAAGAAGCTTGTGTTTTATAGTTACTTTTTCTTTCTTATGGAGTTTCCTGAGATTTAAATAATGTGATGACTACAACTATTTTTTTTTTTTGAAATACATATGAGAATTACGATAGCTCTCTAGAGAATAAAAAGAATATTGTGGACTTAGGTATATTGCTTAGTGGTAGAATACTTCTCTAATATGCTTGAGATCCTAGGTTCAACTCCTAGCACTGTTAAAAAGAGAACATACAAACAAATGAAAAAACAAAAAGCATAAAAATATTCTAAGGGAAAATCTACTACTTTTTCTACTTCAGTTAGTATTCCAAAAGTTACAGAAGTTTCATGTTACATTTAGCTTGTTTCATCTTTTTGAATAATTCTAATTCCTAAGAAAAAGACTTCTAGAAATGTGAACCAGAATACATGTACACTTTGTTCTCTACTATTTTAGTTTCTAGCCTCTTTGACAAACTTACTAAATGTTTTTAATATATTTATTAATTCAAATTAGAATGTAGAAAAATGTGGATAAGTTTTTAAGAAAATTTAACTAATGTCATACAATATTGCCATATTAATCTAATTAATTACATTTTAATAATTTGAAATATTCAGTAGTACCTACATCTTTTAAAATTTGCCCTTTAGTACATTCCATCTATACTGTCTTTGAAAGATCAGAGGAGTGAAATGGTACTGACTTTGGTAGACATGCATTTCATAAAACATTAATTGTATGAATTATTAATATTACACATTTTAAACGAGTTGATTCAAATTTTACATGACATTAATTTTTCACATTCATACAGAAATTATTTGTATTCTTTGGATAACTGACTGGAAAATGAGTACCAGAAAGGTTTCATAAGTTATATTCAGAATGAGCCTAGAATATAGTGGTAGTAATTGGGATGTTTCATATAAGTAAATTTTTATCAGACTAGAAAACTGGAGATTATTTTGTAGTCTTTCCCTGAAATACTGTTTGTGCAAAATGCTTAACGTTTAGAATTTGGAGGGAAAAAAAAGGCAGCCTCAGATATTTGATATTCTTTGTACAGCTATACTTTGTGTGAAGAAGGAAATTAATTTTTGACCTGTGTTCATTTGCTTATGACAAAGTAAGTGTTATATCTTTCTATATATTATGTTTCCAAGACACAAAAATCCTTTCTTCTTTGGTCTACATTACTTATGACTAGCAATTAGTTAAGAACATAATAACCTTCACTGTTTGAGTGTAGGGCAACTTCAAAGAGAATGACTGGTCTATCACTTAAGGAATCTATTTCTATCTTAGCTCATTTACTTGATGTCTGATGCTAAATCAAGTCAGAGAAATTGGTTATGCTCTTGTAATGGGAAAACATGGCTGGAATGTTTAAGTATCTTTTGGACTGAAAACGTTTCTATTTTTTAATCTATGTATTTATATATGGATCTATCATCTGTCTATAAATCCATCTGTTAATTATCAACTGAAAAATAATTCAGTCAGCTCTACTTCTTCAATAAACCAGTATCCCACCTTCCATGTTCTATCCCTTTACTGTTTTTCTACGTACTTATTTTGAAAGCTTAATGTTTATTCATAATGCTCTTGTATTTAAATATTGAATTAATTGGTAAATATTTCTCATGAATTTCCTTAAACACTATGTAAATCTAGTATGACTAAATTTCAAATTCTATCTTAAAGTGCATGTAAAGCCATAAGAATTAAGGATTGTTATGTGCTTCAGTAAAATAAAAGAATATTGGCAATATGCCATCACAGGCCCAAAAGCAAAGAGTTCATGGACTGAAACCTCCAAAATTCTGAAGCACAACAAAGCTTTTCTCTTTACACATTGATTGTCTCGAGTATGGATGGGAATCTGACTAACACGTAGGTTGCAGAGAGTGATCCCGTGCAGAAGGGTTCTGATCTGAGAGGCCAGCACATACGAAGAAGGAAAAAGGCCAGACAAGTGACCAGAACAGCGTCAGAACCCAAACCACTAGCAAGCACCTTCCTCAAAGAGAAGATTATGGCAAGTGTGTTTGATATGTGAAGGGAGAAATGTCATTTAGCTCACAGATTCTCCCATCCTTTTTTAAACTGAGTATGCATCATATTAATAGGATCAGGACACTGGGGTTCAGAATTGATATCATTGTGTTTTATAAATGGCAAGGGACAGCTACTAATTTAGCGTTCATGCAGCATTTTGTTTTCTGTATTTATTCAATTTTCGTTCATATTTATTTCAGGGTATCTGTTAATATTAATTATATAAATATTTATTTGGTTCAAAGTACTAGTGCCATATAGAAATTTATAGTAAGTGAATGCTTTTTTCTCTCTCATCACTTCCTCACTACTCAACCCCCAGTTCCTTGATGGATATAAAGACAAAGTTTCCAAACTTCACTTTATTCAGAGTTTTTTTTTTTTAATTTTTCTAAGAATCAAAGGATCACTTCCAAGTTACTTATATATGTGAAGTAAAGTAGAAAGTTTTAACTTGTTTGTAACCAACAGACTATGGTGAAGATGATATGATGCTACCTCTATGAAGACATTACATAACATTTTACAGTCGGTCTTGCTGGTTACTCTGTGTTCCTTTATTAGCTTGGTGAAACAGAGATCCATAATGGACAGGCTAATCTGGAAAACAACTTAGGACATCCAGTCAATGGCTAGCAGCCAAGTGAATCTCTCAGTCTTATCAGCTGTATGGAATTAAATTTTGCCAACCACCATGTGGGCCCAAAATGATGGCAGAGATTCTTCCCAAGTCTGTCCTCCCAAAAAGACTCCACTACTGTCCAATCCCTTTGTGGCAGCCTGTGGTAGTTTCTGAAGCAGAAAATATAGTTAAATCATGTGTTAGTCAGCTTTTGGATGCTGTAACAACATATCTGAGAAAAGTGATTTTAAAAAGAAAGGGTTTTTTTGCTCATAGTTTCAGATTTTTTGATTCCTGTACTGTTAGCCCCATTTATTTAGGCCTGAAGGGAGGCAGAGCATCATTATGGGGGAAGGCAGGCAGAACAAAATTGTTCATGTCCTGACTGTGGGGAAGCAGGTGAAAGAGAAAGAATGAGAGGAAGATGAACAGGAGACAAGATATATTCCTCAAAGGCACATGCCCCAATTACCTACTTCCTGCAAGAAGACTCTACCTGCTGACGGCCTATTCAGTTAATATTCTCATCAATAGAGTAATTCACTTGATGAAGTCAGAGAGTGCCAATCCATTGAATTCTGTCTACTGGCAAACAATCCTTCAACATAATGGGCTTCTGGAAATCATTTTGGGTCCCAAATTTAAGAAACCATCACCATAGCTCTGACACAGAGAAAATGTTAGGATCCAATATGTGATGATTTTTAGCTGCTAGGATTATTTTATGTAACTTACACAGAATTACATTAGGTGATGCAATATTCATTCTTGGAAAGAGATATATTCATAGTAAATTCCTAGAAATGTAATTGCTGGATGTTATGGTTTATATCTAGATGCCCCCCTGCTGAAGCCTCTGTGCTTCTAGGCGCAGCATTTGGGAAGTGGCTGGATCATGGGTGCGTGATAATGCAGTGAGTGTGTGGTAACTGGATTCGTCTCCTAATCGGATGAGCATAGTTCTGTGTGTGGCTGAAGGGATTTACTGAAAAGGGAAGACCCACCCTGAGTGTGAGTGACACCAACCAGTAGGCTTGTAGTCTGGATGGAATAAAAAGAGGAAAGAAGGAAGGCAGCTGCTTGCTATCTTTCTGGTTGTCCTGCATGAACTGGTTCTCCTCTGCCGTGCCCTTCTGCCATCCACCCTGCCTTGGAGTCAGCTGACTATGAATTGAAACCTCTATAAACTGTGAACTAAAATAAACCTTTCCTCCTTTGACTTGTGAGTGTCAGCTATTTTGTCCCAGCAATGAGGAATTCACTAAGACACTGGGTCAAGTGATAAATGCATTAGCAGAAATGGTAAATGTCCACTCTCCCGTCAATAAACTCACAGCGTTTCCCTCTTTATAACATGTTATACCCGCAAGGCATTGTATTGAGGTGAAGACCTCGCCAATGTACCACAGAGAATGTTATCAGCTGTCTTTTCCATTTTTATGTTAAAAATAATATCCCTGTATTGAATTTGCATTTTTATATTCAATATCTATCATAAATTTATGTATTGATATCTATATGTTATATATTTAATATATTTTTCTTTGAATTTTAAAAGTTTAGATATATCTGGAATATTAATTCTTTTTCTGAGCTATAAATAACATATACACCCTTCAAATGTGTCACTTGTTTTTGAGTTTTAAGTTAAAATGTGAACATAGGACTGCAGTAACTGGAAGTCCTATCAAGGATCGAATTTTATTAATACTTTCAAAGCTACGTGGAACAAAAAGCCTGCTGGAATAAGGTTGAGGTGTAAGGCACAGTAAGGGAGTGCACAGGAAACAGTACAAAGAATCCGTGCTTGGGACCACATTCTATTAAAAGGCTTTTGCATAGCAAAAGAAATCACCAATAGAGCAGGGTGAAAACCCACAGACTGGGAAAAAAATTTTTGCCGGTTGTCCATCAGACAAAGGTCTGACATCTAGAATATACAAAGAACTCAAAAACATCAAACCTCCCAAATTCAAAGAACCAATGCAAAAATGGGCATCCGAAATGAATAAACATTTCTCAGATGAAGAAATAAAAATGGCAAATGAATCACCTAATATGATACCTGGGTTGCTGCTTCACTCAATACATTGTGGGTAAACTATGAAATGTTTCCATTGTTTAAGCTGGTTAGTTGTATCCTTACACAGAACACTACAGACAGTTGTGCACATAAAAGTGCATAGTATGAGGATGTGTTTGCAAGAACATTCTAACATTTTTGACCATTACAGCATGCTAATGGAATATCAGAATGGTCATCTGTGGTTCCTGCTCCCTGGCAATCAGGAGAGAAATGAGTTATAGGCCAGGTGTTTGAAGCTCCTCATTTTCCTTCTTTCAAGTAGACCTTGTTACTTTAGACAAGATTTTTTTGCCACTCAGTTTTCATGAGTATGTACTCATTATTGATCTTGTAGGTACTACAATACTTTCTTATACAGATTAAGGGACTTGTTGATATTCAACAAACACCAAGATTCGAACCATCTATTAGAGAATGGGGAATTCATTATACACAAGATGTTGTGACTATATCTCTTTAAGGCTTTTGTGTCTTTCTGATAGCAGCTCAAGCAGTAAAAGAAAATCACAATTAATCATAATTATCTGGAAAATAATTTTGTATGTATTGAGTGAAGCATTTCATATAGGTGCAGTTTTTCTAAGGCCAGATTCATTTCCTTTTCTAGACAGTTTTTATGGTATTATATTAATTGGGGCAGAAACTCAACTTACCAAAATATTTTCTTATGTTAAGGATTTTTTTATACAACTCCGTTTCATTGTGTCAGCGAACTTACAAATCCTTTGTTACATTGCTTATCTGTGCCACTGAGTTAAAAGTCATAACTGACACACCACACTTTATCTAAAACTAAAACATTAGCATCCATTTCTTTACTCCAGAAAAGACCTTTTTAATAGAACTTATAGTGCAGTGATTGAGTTGGCTATTAGAAGTCATTGTTCAATGAGTTGTGGATTCTTCATGTTATGTTGACATATGCATATCATAGATTTCATAGTATAGATTTTTCTAGGCAACATGCATCTATTATCCCATGAGGATAAAAAAAAAAACCCTTCAATTATCTGTTTAATATCACTTGTACTTCTGGGAAGACAAATTATAATTTTATGCCTCCGATCAGGCCAAAATACAATGACAAAGGCTAAAATTTATTTTCAGACTTCATTCTCTAACAAACATAGCCATTGAAATTTAAACTCATCAAATTCGGTGCTGATTATAATACCCAGATGTCTTTCATGGTTGAGGATACAAGCCAACTCCCACCATGATTGATCACTATGAAGTTCACTTGGGTCTTTGACTACCGATTCAATGAAAGCCTTTTTGTTTCTGTATGTCAGTGTCTATCCATTTTCTTCTGTCAGCCCCACTTTGGTTAGTGAGTTCTAGTAATAACGATGATGAATCTCCAGGAGTATTTTTAATCTGCTTTTCCTGATAAAATACCTATAGAATGTTTAGACGAGAATCCTAGTACTAGTCAAACCCTGCACGTGTTATCACCATCTCACCCTGACAAAATGTATGCAACTGAGAATAACGATCCA
>PVJO010020336.1:0-32086 GCA_004026905.1 Hystrix cristata
CCTATTTCTTCAGGATGAAGTCCAAATTCTCAAGCATGGTACACAAGATAATCTATCCCAACCCCAGCCTAATCTCTTGCCTGTCCCCAAATGTATTATACTTCTTCATTTTTCTTCTTTTAAAAAAATAGAAACCAGGCAGTATGTCAGGCATGCATTAAAAACAACAACAACAACAACAAAGACTCTTTCCTTTGCAAACCTTACATTCTAATGGGAGATGACAGGTGGATAGATATAGATAGCTGATAGATGATATAGTCAGATAAACACATGTAGATGACAGATACATGGACACATATATAGAAAATCAGGTGGTGAAAACTGCAAGGGAGACAATGAATTAGGACAGGGAATGGTAGATTAATGGTAGGTGTGTAGATTAATTACTAGCACAACAGTTTAAAGACAGTGTAGTTAAGGGAGGTACCTCACAAAGAAGACATTCATGCATACCTGTGTACCTGCCTATGTATTTGAATGGGGGCTCTGACACCTCACTGAATAAGACAGGTTCTTGATATTTGTTGGGTGCCTCTGAAATACCAGGTTGGATATGGGAACAAATCCTTCATCCCCTCTCCACCTATTTTCCTAAGCATCAACAGCCTCCTGAGGGTGCGCATCAGAAGTCAGGAAGAATACTGACGAGTAGAGATCAGTTTCCCCATAAGGTTCTCAAATGATTTCTTCTTATTCGTACGAATGGTGTCTCCTGATGCTATAAAATCCACTTCCCCCTTCTTCCCTTCTACAATGGGGGTCACAGCCAGAAAGTCAGGGAGAGAACTACTGAAAAGGATGTGGCAGGTGGTTCATCACATAAGCCTCTGTTAAACACCATTCTGTTGGTGAGTCAATCTTCCACAGTGTCAGTCACATAAAATAGTAATGATTCTACAAGCTTACTATAAAGCCTGCACACCTGGAGAAAGTACTTTGAGAAAGAAAGTAACGCACAAATATAATTCAGGTCTGTTCCAAAAGTGATCTCCAGGTCCCCTGAACCTGTGTTGCACTAACAGAACTTACAGGTAATTTCCATGTAAAAAAATTAGTTATAAAAGCAGGAAAAAGCAATTTAAATTTACATGTTAGAAAATTATTAAAAACCAATTAATACATTAATCACACAGTATGTTTTCTGTTGCTACACTAATAAAAAAATTTAATCTGGCCAAGCCCAGTTTATGATTGTAATAAAACTGAATTTCCAAGACAGCATTCTTGTGGATAGTATCATAATACACAAAGAAAACAGTAAACCAGTAAACATGAGACATAAGAAAATTTAAGGATTCTGTATCTTTGCTAAACACAGTAATTAAAACAGAAATCATTGAGATTAAAAAGAAAAAAATTATACTAGCAACAAAAATTATTTTGAAAATACTAATTGTATAATAGTGACATCTAAAAAAGCAAAATTTGACTCAAGAGAAAAGTATATGAAATTACAAAATTATAGTACTACTATGAAATTCTGAATAGTGGCCAACACTGCTTGTCCACTGGCAGACCCACGTCTCACAGCCCCAAGCAGGTGCCTTACCTGACCGGTAGCGCTCATCTCGTGACCCTGAGGACCGTCGGCGGTGGTATCGAGAAGCGGAAGAAGGGGTGACAGGAGCCCGGCGCTCTTGCGGCAAAGCTTGGTCCACCCCTGGATTTAAGGAAAAGTGCAAAGTGAGGGTGAGGCTGGCTGAGTCCCTGTAGTTACTGGAATCTGTGGAGCAAAGCATTTGGTGGAATAAACCCAGACTCACGCCACTCCCACAGCAAAGTTGAAGCCGCTTGTGGGATGTGGCGGAGGGGGTGGGGAGGGCGGTCCTCAGGAGAGGAGCAGAGGTGATCAGCATCCCAGTCTGAGACAGAGGAACTCTTCCTCACATGGGGAGGCCACTCCGGCCTGCCACTGCAGCCTTTAGAAATACAAGCATCCGCTCCATCATGGCAAAAACAGTGAAGCCTTAGACACAGAATCAATGTCTAATCTTTCCATGTAATATACAAGCTATGAATTCCTCAGAAATTTTCTGCTTATCAGAAAATTTAACTTTAATCTTAGCATATTTTAACAATATAACTCAGGTAACTAGGAAATGACCTGTATGTAACAAATATAAGCTTTGGTCATTCCAAATCCCGGACTCTCTGGAAATTTACTCTATTTGATGCTATGTATTTTGAGGTGTTTTTGAGTACAGTTTTGATGACTTGTCCCAAATCATCTTATCTTGGACAGGTAAAATGATTTAAAGGATACTGGGTAAAAAGCTGACCCAAATCTGCCAATCATGATACCTACTATACTGAGATAACAAAGTAGCATAGGATACAATCTAGATAAAACTAAGTATGATGGGAAAGATTTTGTCATTATAGCTCAGAATCAAATTGTTTCCTTTGAGCATTATTTATTGTTACTTCTTCAGAAAAGGACCAAGAAATCAGACACAAAAACATTAAATTAACGAAAAAGTTTAGTCCCTAGTTTTCCATGATAGGCTTCTGTAAAAATTAACTGTGTGTTCTGTGGATTTCCTATTCCTTTTATTTTTGTTGTTTCTGCATAATTATTGGTAGCACAAGTGTGAATTCCCCATTACATTAAGTAGCTTAGAACTGTGAATACAACAGATCCTACCCTGTAGCTGCTTTGCTAGGCTCCGTCAATATGCTTTTCATCTAGCAAATGTGTTAAAATGCTCCAGTCTGCAGTGACCAGACATTTTCCAATTACTATCTACAAGAGATCTTTCCAAAATTATCTTTTAAAAAATTACCTTTTCTTTTTACCCAACAGGTGTAGACTTTTTGAAGTCAAAGAGTCCCATATAAAACATTGTAGGCCCCAGTATTTACATTCACATTCATGAATATAGGCTGATAACCTCATTCTCTTGCATAGCCCATTTTAGACAACACACAGATTTCTTTGCACCACCCATATTCACCACTACTGCTGTTTATTAGGACTATGCGCAGGCTGAAAATCACAGAGTCAACAGAAAGCTACAAACACCTTCATGTATTATGGTTTTTGAAGATTCTGGAATTAATATCTTTTTGTTTGTAATGCTGATACTTTAAAAAAAAAAAACTCCGAAAGAATAAAAAAAAATTCCCTTTCTCTTTTTTCCGTGTCAAAAACTGACAACTTGGTGGTACCATTTTTGTTCTGGTTTTGTTTTCATTAAACTTCTCTTGGAGCCCTTTGTGGCCTAACCTTGGTTCCCAGACTTGCTGTTTTACGATCATGCAGGATTCTCCTCATCCTGGTCTTGGATTTCCTCTTTATTGTGGAGAACCCTCTGTTCTTCTTTTTTCTTACCTTTCTGCCATAGAAAGTAGTTTATTCAGAAAGGATAAAAGAATATTTGGAATACTTGCATTTGCTGAGATGTGGAATTCTAGGTGAAAATTACTTTTATTCATTGCCTTACATTTCCATTTTCAGTGAAAAATTAAATGTTGCTTTGAGGTCATAATCTGTATGTAAAAGTTCATTCTTTTTCTCCTGTGTCAACATTTACTATCCTTTCATTCACACTGAGGGAGCTGCAGGTCAATGTTTTCTCTCTCCAGTAGGCCTTTTATCTAGGCAGTTTTGTTTGCCCAAAGAAGAGGCCTCTAGCTTCCTGGCTTTTACTCACCAGTGTGTGTTCTGCCTGGTACCCCTGAACTCAAGAGTCTTGCTGGTTTCAATTCCCTTGAAAATAAACTTGTCCACGAGAGATGTACAGAGGGAACCACTGCTTCTACTCTAGGCTCCATGCTGGGTGGTACCCATGGATTCCAACAGCATCTTCATCAGCGGGCTCACTCTACTTTGCTAAATGAGGGACCACTAATTCCTCTACTTTACATGTTACAAACACTTGCTATTGTGATTCCCATTCTCTTTTTCTGTGGATATGGAATTTATGTATTTACTGACATCTTAGTGTAGTTTGGAAAGAGGCAGAAATACATGCATACTTTTAAGCTGCTAAGGTTTGCCAGTTGCCTTATTTTTAATATTTAGCTTTCAGTCTTGGCATGATTAGTACTATTATTTGCCTGGTTGATTTAAATATGGCACCTGGAATTACACCTTCACCTTCCACGTCTTCTGGGAACCCACATAGAGAGCTGTGCGTTAGTGTTCAGCTTACTCAGGGACCTTCCGGGGCTGTCCTCAAAAGCTAATTTTATATACAAACATGAATTTTTCCCCTCTTAGGTTGAGAAGCATAGTTCACAACAGAGTTTTTAAAAAGAAATCAATAAAACTGGACAGAAGAATAGTGTCAGCAGATTGCCAACAATAAGACATTAAAAGAAATTATGAACTAGAATGTGGACACTTCATTAATTCTACCTGACATGACTCCAAATGAGATGTGAAATGGTTTGAAGGTATGTTCAGGCAAGAAAAGACCACTCGTTGAACATGTAACTCTCACCTTGAATTCAGCTTATCACTATATGAAGAAGTCACTGTAAGGTCATTCTCCTTGTCCCTCACAATGGGAATTCTACACCAAATGCTGCTGCTGCTGCATCTACACCTTTTCAGCAACTATGAACATTTAGTAAAACAAGTAAACATAGTGTGGTATTCACCACTGTGGAGGGCTCACATTCAAACTTATGTTTAGTTTGGGGACTGGAATGGAAAACCTGTTTTCAGGAGAGCCAGGGAACCAAAAGCCTCACAACAGAAAGTGTTAAGAGAGGTTAATGTGGTCATGGGGCAAGAAAATGCCCTGAGGGAGATGGATACTATCCCCCAACCTGTGACGGTCAGGACAAAACAGTTATTTCTGCTCAGGCAACAACACAACAAGGGTCAAACCTGAATACCTTCTTCTTCCACAAATACCAGGCATTTACATACCAGCCACATGTTATACACTGAATCAACTCCAGATCCTGTAAGAATTGAGAAGCTACTGGGAATAGTGGCAGGTAACTGTGATCCCAGCACTTTAGGAGGGTGAGGCAGGAGGATTGCAAGTAGAAGCAGAACAGCACCATGGAGAGATCTTAGGCCAAAAGTCAGAGGCCCTGGGACTTTGCCTCCAGTCACTGTGACCTGAGGCCACTTCCTTAACCTTTCCAAGCCTTGGTTCCCAAATACAGACAGAAACAATAATAGGTAACACTG
Source organism: Hystrix cristata (assembly GCA_004026905.1). Lineage (NCBI taxonomy): Eukaryota > Metazoa > Chordata > Mammalia > Rodentia > Hystricidae > Hystrix > Hystrix cristata. The sequence goes on from PVJO010020336.1 coordinate 5,153, forward strand.
TATATATAGCACTGGTTTGAGCACTTGGTAATTATTAATTTGTTTCTTAACAAAACCTCTAAGTAGATATTGTTGTTTGTGGAAACATGGGCATAGAAGTGGGATTTGAACTCAGATGGCCTGTGCCACTCTTACATGATATTTAAATGTTCTTTTCACTCCTAACTTCCTTTTTATTTGCAACATGGGTTCTCCTGAATGTTCCCAGGAACTCTGCACCCTCCTCTGAGCCCAGGGAAGTCTGGACACCTCACTGCCCCACTTCCCAATCAGAATGAAAGTTGTATGATGGGCCTTGCTAGGCACTGTTCTCTTGGGGCCTACTAAAGTGCCCAGCATGGATGGGAATCACAATTATCTGCTATATGAACAAAACCAGCCCATGCCTGAAGTCATGTATTTTTGTGATCCTGGTTATCCAAAGTTTGTACTGACTCAACTGCATTCTTACAAGACAATATAGAAACTGCTACAATTTCACATTGGTGCACAGGAATGAAACTTGGAGCAACTCAAAGCTGATGAGGTCATCTGACAGAAATACAGGTTCAATCAGATCTTTACCAGAGACCCACGGAAGTTAAGAGCCAAAAAAACCAGAGGTATATGTCTTGTTCCTTGGGTCCTACACAGTACCCTGGCCCACCTATGGGCTCACAAAATGCTTCTGAACCAATGAGTGATTTTCCTAAGGCTCTTAGGGGATGAACTGCCTCAATTTAAACACCAATAATATTTGTGAGATTCCTATTTTCCCTATACAATATAACAGGACTGTACATACAGTTCCAAACCAGAAGCAGGAGACCAAGGCACACCACATGAAAACAACAATGGTGGTCAACATAGAAAGAGATGAAACTTCCAGCACTCAGCCCTTCCTGTGCACCCACACCCTGGGGCTTCCCAATTTCTGCACGTGATCTTGATATGCTCCACATCCTGAAATGTCCCAGTAATCTGTCACTCATCTCTCCCCCCACCCCGCCATAACCCGGATTAGTACATTATGGAGGCCTCAGTCTTGGCCTGCAGGTCACGATCCTATGCTATCAGCAGCTGGGATGCTGTGGCTTCCACTACCTTCTCTCTGTGTCCAGGGTTGGCCTCCCCACGTCAGCCTAAGGAAGGCTATGTTGACTTCATTTCTCCTCACCCTGGTGACCACAAAAGGCGGCCCCAAACTCCTCCATTTGAACATATTTCCAAACTTTTAGCAAACTTCCTCTTCAGTTATATCTTCCAAGTTAGAGTCACTACCCTCAAGTTTTTGTCCTTCCTCTTCTCGTGTCTTTGAATGCTATCCTCCACCTGCCAAATGTGAAAACTTAAATCCAAAGGAAGAAAAATCAAAGAAGGATCCACCTTATTAGATCTTACACCAATTGCTTCTGGCACATAATTAAGAGATGAATCTCACAAGAAAACACCTAATGTAGTTCTGACACCTAAACAATTCATCATTTTCCGATACATGCAGTAGGGTATCTCATTAATACTGCAGTAAAAGAGACACCAGACAACAAACCCTCAGGTTAACCCTAGGAATAAAGCACAGGTGGGCGAACCATCCATCCCTCTAATGCAAAGCAGGATAGGGCAGAAGACCTAGCAGCACAGAAAGCATTCAATTGTTTGGGGATTAAACGTACTGGGGAAAAACACCTGAATTTCTAAACGTAGGCAACAAGAGAAATATATTGAAAAATCTTGGTTTTTTTCAATATATTCTTAAAAGGAGGAGCATGTGGGCGGGTTAAAAATAGATGGGATTTAACATAAGAAGACCCTGATCCTAATTCTGTTCCCATTCTCATTAATTGCATACTGGACAAGTCACTTTCCACTAACTTCAGATAACCACAAGTGCAGACATGGACAAATTGACAGCCAGCTCCCAGGGTACCCATGGGGGGGGCTCTGGCCCCTCCCTGCTTCCTCTGTGCTGTAGGCTGTCCCAAGGTCTCTGTGGAAGGGTATCACGGGATGTCATGACATTGAAGTCTGTCTGAGATACTCTGTGAAATTACTGGGTTTTTTCCATATTTCGAGTCTCCCCAAAAACAGTTTCTGAATCATGTCCTGTTCTCTTCTAACACCTAATTATACATTCTGGTTCATCCAGCAACATTTATTCATACAATACGTGCAATCAAGGACTTTGCCAGAAAGTAAATAGTACTTATTGTACACAGAAATAAAAAATTTACTACATTTACTTCATATTGACTCAGATGCAAACACCACAAAACAGAAGACTGAAATTTAATCCTAAGCACCCTAATATCTGTAACATCTACCCAACCACAGGAACCTGATTCTTACATTACTGTCACTGTTATTTATTTCCTTTTCATGAACATAGGCCTCTGCCATAAAACACTAAAATCTGCCTAATAACTATTTTCCCATTATACTATTTTAACCTGATTAGAAACTCATGAAATAGGAAATTGTAAGAGATTTGGAACTTGTGAAGAGTTTGACATCTGCATCAGATTCCGCCATCCCAAACTTTGGTCTATGTTCACTGGATGAATCGACAATTACACCCTCAGGACTGGGGCTTCAAATTTCTATATTCTTCTTATTCATCATAGCCACCTCTCCCCCCAAAAAGCATGAGCCAGTTCTAAAGTAACACCATCCTCACCGTTAGGTGGATATACTCAACTTGGCTCCAATTGTAGAAATGTGGCATGAAAATGGGCTTAGCTGGGCTTCCTCTCAGCTATCAGTTTCTGTGACATAGAATCTGATTCATTAGGTGGCTCCACGAGTAACAGGAAATTCATCTGATCAAACAACCAACCAAGAGGAGCTAACCAGCTAACTGCATGATTACTCATGAACATGACTCACCCAGAACACAGGTGACCTCCCTCTGCTGATGAAAGCTGGTTTCCCCTAGCCACTCATGCTGCAAAAAATTCACCCTAATTTATGGCCGACAACACCAACTTCACACTCCTTTCTTTCCTTCTGGGATTCAACCTTGTATCTCATCCTCATCCATTCTGGGCACAGCATGTCTCCTCGGCTGAGGGACTTCATGTCACACTGGCCTGTGTGTTCCTTAGCCATGGTTGGGAAGACATCACATGTGCTAGTAGACACGGCCTGTGCCTCAGCCAGCACATGGGAATCTTGGGGCAGAATAACAACACAGGGTGTTGAAGAGTCACAAGAGACCAAAACCAGGCACAGGCAAACAAGCCAGCCAGCTCTCTTTTCTAGGGAAAAGAGAACTAACAGCACTTGGCTTACAGTTGCATCCTCAAATATAATACAGTTTTTCACTTTGTATGCAACCAGAATGCAAAATTCACAAATGCTATGCTCTGCCCACTATGGGCAAGATTTCTCCTCACAACATTCAGATTGCAGCAGGAAAATTTAGCAGCAGACAAAGCTGTCTCCATATCAGCCACATGAAGTGGCCAAAGTGAGTCACTCCAAGTAATAGAATTCAGGTCAGAACAGCTGATCTTCAGTTACAGCACCAAATACTGGGATTTCAAAGCTGAACCAAAAAAACAGTATAATTTAACTAATTGGAATGTGCTCAGATCCAAAATAAAAATATTCTTTGATACTTCTGTCAGTGATTAGCACTCATATGTTACCAACTATCTTTTAAATTTGTCCAAATCAGAAATAAAAACAGAACTGTCATCACAGGTAAGAGATGCCTGAAGCAGGTTTGTTTAAGACATGCATAAGTCCAAGTGCTCCACACTCTGGCACTGACCTCGGCATGTCCATTTCTCTGAATGCTCTCTTGTTGTCTCAGCGCACGGAAACTCCAGCCAGCCTTGCTGCTCAGAGCTCATCTGATGGGGGGTACAGGAGAAGCCGGCCTGCTCCATCCTCTAAGCACGTGCAAATTAGATAACTGGCCTGCAAGTTGGCAAGGGGAGTGGACATTCCATTCACTTGCTCAACAAATAGCTGCTAAATGTCCACTGTATGATGGGTGGAGGGGGCAACACCAGAAGTCTTCAGTTGACATTCCACTGCAGTGAGGTTGGGAGCAGGACATCCAATAACAATCATCCATCTAAGAACTGTGGGACATACACCAAGAAGTAGGACATCATGAAGACTGGAACCTGGGACTTGCCTTGACAAGTGGCAATTGAGGTGAGCATTAAATGATGCCTTGGTGCAGGTCAAGGGCCTAAACATGCATGAAACTCCCAATGCAGGAAGCAGTGTGGACCTCTGGGTAAGTGTGCTGCAGAAGTGCTGCAGGAGCCAAGAACAGGCCAGGTTGGTGGCAGGCACAACTATCAGGCAGCACAGTGCAACCAACCTCCACCTGGCTGCTGAAGAAGAGGCAGGCCAAGCTTGGAAAAGAACACTAGAGCTATGTAAATGGCTCCATGCTGGTAAATGCTTCTTGGTCATGTAGTAAGTGACATCTAGCTACTACAGACTGCTGAGAGGAAGGCAGGCTGTATTTGGGGCAAGGAAACTCTTACTATTTATAGTAACACTGAAATTTCACTACTTCCCATCATCATGGCAAGTGCTCTAAAAGCAGTGACGACACCATGTTGACACCATTCCTGAAGAGAATACTAGATGGTGGATTCTATTTTTTGTTTTTACAATTTAGCCAAGTTTCAGATTAATGAAGGATGATTTTGAAAGAGATACTCCATTGGCAAAAAAAACTGCAAGAGGGTGAGTATGGAATGAGTAAGCGCCTCTAAATAGTATTTTCTCTTGGAAACAGATTGTTCAACCTATTCTTTCTGGCCACTTCCTTTGCTAACTATACAATTCTCCTATTTATTAACAGTTTCCAGCACACTGCTCCCACCTGGATTCAGGTGGGCACTCAGCATGGTGCTCACCAAACACAACCTATCTTCCCTGACATCTAAGTCACCTCCAATGTCTAACAGCATTTACTCTCTGAGCAGCAACAAAAAGCCAGGAGACAATGCAGTATCCTGAGCATTATCCCCAGGAAGGGACCATTTCAGCAACCTACTCTTACAGAATGCCATTGTTATGCATCATCGTATGTCCCCCAAATAATCTTAGAAACAGTTCTGAAATACTTTCTAAAGACATTATAATTATTTTCTTCGGTAATAAAAAATTAGCATAAAACAAGGTCATCAAAATAAAAACTCCATTTAGAAAAGTGTATAGTAGTATAAAGGTGACTGAAAAACAAAACCAGGTGTTTCTCATACAGATTCTATAAAGAAATATTTTCCAAAGGGATCAGTAGAAAAAGAACTCTCTGCTTTAGAAATATCTGCATTTCTCACTGCTTGCCAGAGAACAAAGTTCTAGGTGATGAATGATTGGTGCAGCAACTTCTCCTAAAGAGATTAGCAGTAGAAACTGTGGAAGTAGCTGGGAACCAAGCCACTGTCCAGATATATGATGCCTGACCTGGTATCACACAGCAGGGCTGGACTGTGGGTTCTTGGAGAGGGGAGGGGAGATCCACACGTCCAAGCAAATTCTATTTTTAACACATTTTAATCAGAAATTCTCAAATGGACTTCACAGCTAACACCCAACTCTGTCACCTCATCAATCCTCTATCCTCCCCCAAAAGGACATGGTAATTGTCAGGAAGGTCACAGAGGACAAATCCAAACCAAAGCTGACCGATGGAACGTCCACCTTTGAAATCATAGTGGCCATTTGCACTACTGATGTTCATCTTTTTATTATTTGTACATAATGTATTTTATTTTGAGGTATAATCCTGACAATGAACCTTAAAAAATCCCACTACAAATGCTCATTTTCTTATTTATTAAAAGGTGCACCAAAGTCACCTTTTGCCTCATGAACTTGTTACAGGCAAAATTACTGTCCAAAGTAATTTTGACCTTTCCATGGGATCCTTACCTCTAAGACTGTATTACAATTAACTAGTGCGATTCTTTTCTATTTCTAAAACCTATAATTTTGCTCTTTGGAGACAGGAAAATGATACAGCTACCAACATCAAAAATCACTGCCCTTAGCACAACTCGGAGTCCAAGAGTTAATCGTTTATTCTTTAACTTTTTGGCTGTAAGACAAGTGAGAAGACCAACAATTTGAAGAACTGCCTAATTGTCATACATCGTTCTTTCTCAAGTGTGTTGCACATGGTGCTCCAACTGAGAAACAGGACTGTAGACACAGAACATATTCTATATTAACAGGAAACACAACAAGTGGCCCTGACTCTGTATAATCACACAAGCTCTGTGATTAAGGAGTGTGGCAGGCACTCTCTGTGGGACAGTCTCTTGGACTCACCCAGTGCCACACCCTACACTTGTGCACGGAATGGCATAGGTGCACAGTCACTTTCCAGCACTTTGTTCCTGTCCTGGGGCAAAGCAGCGCTGCTCACCGAAACGAAAGTAAAAGAGAGGCCGGTTCCCTGCGGCGCTGGCCGCCCGCTCCCGGGCCGCGGCTTCTCGGATGTCGCACACCCCGATGTGGGCAGAGCGGAACGTTCTCCTCGTCGCACCTTCACTGGGCTGCAGTCTACACCGAACCACGGCAGCTCCATTCGCTGCTGTAACAAGTTGAAAAAAACTAATTAATTCAGACTTTAGTTTTTTTTAAATTTGTTACAGCGCTGAGCAGAGCTGCCGACCCCATGCAGAACCGCACACAAAGGGACCACACCACCAGGCACAGACGCCCTCAGCCAGCCAGCATGGGTCAAACGGATCCGGGCTGTGGGAAAGCGAGCAACTGCTTCTGTTTCACTTTTGTTGGGTAAAGCAAAGAGACCAAAATCCAACCATGTCGAAAGCTCATTCAGCCTCTCTGGCCTTCCCCAAGGACTCAGAAGGCACCTGCAAAAGACACTCAGCAAATGACTCAAGCCTTTTCGACAGCCATGTCAAGGAGTCCCCTTAGAAGAGGGGAGAAAGGAGGAAAAGTGAAGAACTACTATCCTCTAAGCACCTGCCTTCAACACTTGCCCCTAAAGCTGTTCTTCCAAGGTTTTCTGCATTTACCTTTTCCGCTCACTGGCCAAACAACAACTTCCCTCTTCATCAGCAGGACCACAGGCAATCTATCTAGCCCTTCAGCTAAGGAAGGCTACACAAACAAGGCAACCTCTGCATCCACTTCCTTAAAAATCAAAGAAAGAAAAATACACACAAGCCAAATGTCCAAAGAAAACTATAAGCACAGCAGAAACTCCATGCACAAGTTTCCTAGAACACAAGCCCTCGGGACTCTCCTTGCAAAGCTGACACCACTGCAGGTGTCAGAGCCCCTGGAGAGAATGGAACTGGAGTATGTGCAGGTGTGAACATGGGTGTGCTTAATAAACCTTTTAAAATTTTGTTTCAACAATAAAAACTGAAGTTTTCACCTCTAAAATGTGTGTTACTACCCTTTTCCTTGGAGGAAAACAACCTGCTTGCTTTGAGTCACTCCTAGAGCCTAGCAAATACTCAAAAGTCACTCTCAAACTGAATTAAGCTGACCCTGGAACTGAGGTGTCAGAACTCCAGTCTAGTACCATTTTCTTTCACCTAGAATTTACAGAACCTTGTTCAAGTGCAGAAAGGTTCTCTAGATCTGCCCATGTGAAAATGCTGAAAGGAAAGAGACTTGGTACTTTTCAGGAATCAGTAACACACACTTTACAACCAGGTCTCAAAAAACAACTGACCTTAATAGTATCATAATCCCACACAGGAGGTTATATCATTTTCTAGATTTGTCATTCCATGATATCCACAAAAACCTTGTGTTAATTTAAACCATAATCAATAACAATAATTAACTCACCAAACCAAGAATCTTATTTAAATCACAAAGGCTCTTTTTCATGATTATAGCATTTCAAAGCAATCAAAATATTGATCTCACTCTACAGATGAAATAGCTATTAAATTTATTAGGCATGTTTATGGAAAAATTGTATGTGCCTTCTACAACCACTATACATATATATATATACACACACACACACACACACACGTAATCATACTAAGGAACTGGACATGTCAAGTGTGCACATCGAATTGTCATCTTCATGCAGATTCAGGACAAAGAAAGAATTTCCTGTCAGTTTGCATCTCTTGTATGTTGCAATCAACTCTTAAAACTAGATGATTTGTTATTTATCAAGGTGTACATACTCGGAGGTTGGGGAAGGTAGGCTCCAATTAATTTTGACCTCTTCTTTTCATAACCCTTTTGTGTGATGTCACCTGCAAAAAAAGGAAAAAAAATTCTGAATAGTTTCAACAGATAGAACTGTTCATTTAACGCATTCTAAGAAAACATATTGAGAGTTGTAACTACATCTTTTGTTTGCCTTATAATTACAATTTAAAAAAGAAAACACTATACATCATTCACCTTGACTTCTTCCCTTGCCCTCAAACAAAAAGACCACAGCACTCATGTTACATAAAACCCATTTGCTCCACTCATGTTTATCCCTGGCCACTCCTGGCTTGGCCTAACTCTGAGGGTCCAGAATTAGACCCGTGCACTCTTATCCATGTCTGCCTGCACAGGGAGCCTGCCTGATCTGCACAGGCCCCCATTAATGTAATCAACAATGGATTGTGCAAGTGTCTGGGCTGGTGAGAGCTCACCAGCACCATTACTGACTGGTATCACCTTCCATTAGTGAGATTTTTTTTTTTCTTTTTCTAATCAGGCATGTCAGTCACAAGGACTTTAAACTGCAATGGCATTTTTGAAAAATAAGTGACTAACACCAAAGGAAGCATTAGATAAAACAAAGCAAAAGAACAAGGGATCCTCTGAAATCCAAAATAGATAAGAAAGGTGCTTATTGTTCAAGGAATTCAAACTTTAAAGCCAACAATTCACATACAGTAGACAAGGGAAGTCAAGACTATGTTTACATTTCTCCTAATCGCTAAGTCACTAAAGGTACGGGACAAAATAACCTCTATTAACATGCAACAGCCTTTTCTAATTATAAACTCAAGGCACATAGAATACTGATTTTGACCTTGAATTTTTTAGAATCTTAAAATCTTTTTCTAACATTCTAATTAAACTACCACTCTTCAAAGAGTAAAAAATTCAAATTTCAATAAATGTATAGCAAACAAATGAGTAGTTATTATGATGCATAAGTAAATTGTAAATTTGCTTTTTGTAGTGATATATGTTTACCATGACATGTTACCTTCCAAGTTTGATGAGTGACTACTAAACCCTAGCCTACTGTACAGGTTTGCCATAGCTCCAACAAAATATTCAGCTAGTATTTAAATGTGAAGCCATATAGCAATAGAAAGATAGGACTATGCATCCTCTTATTAAATGATAAGTGCTTTTAATACTAAGTGTAGAGTACTTAGCCATTATGAATGAAGGAATCTGTACAAATATTAACCATTAAGTCCGTATCACATTTGTGATGTGGTGTACTTGACAACTGTAGCCATTAGCTGTTCGCCACAGAGGCTACTGGATCGCTCTGGGAAGTGCCCTCATTAAATCTTGTTTTAAAAAGGATGTCCAAAATCTCACCAACACTACCACTACACACAAATTTACATGCTTTGGGAAATTTTCATGATTTATGAGGAAAACAAGGTAATAAGTTATTGTATTAGAATGATGTGATGTTTACTTTCACACTTCAACCTGGTGATTTCTCTCAATGGACTACTATACATATAACACCACAGAAGAATATGTGAGGAATATGTTTGGTTTTGAAGAAACACCACAAAAACAAACAATCTGCAGAAAAAACAAAACCCCTAGAGCCTAAAAGTTTTGCCAAGTCTCAGATGAGAGGTCAGGCCCATCAATCAGGGTGGGTACACGGTCAGTGGGCAGACAGCCCTTTCCTGACTTCTTCATTTCAAAGTACTTGACTGTAGAAATTGGTCATGAAAAGGAATTGAGTCCTGTGGAACTGCAGAAGATCTGGCTGACCTAAGGCCCTGGGCTCCAGCTCACAGAAAAGGTGGCTAATTCTGCCCACAGATGGCAAAACATAAATGACCTCCATTCAAGTGCTTAGCGCCCTGGGGAGGCCCTGAAGAGGTAGCTGCTCTAAGCCCGTGAAGAAACAAATGATTCACTGACCTTCACCACTGGTTCTCCTAGCCCTTTGGTGAAAAGAATATAACTATTGAGAAGCTGGTTTTCATGTTAATTGCAATGCTTAATCCATTCTGTTTCAAGCTCTGCATTTACAAAAATCAAGCTACAGCCTGCTCCTGAAGGGAAGGAACACCAGAGGCAAATAAAAGACTAAGAAGGACAAGAAACAAACAAAAACAATTCTAGGTCACAAAAAAGAAGCACCACACTTTGTCCTCAGAGCAAGATGTGACTTGAAAACAATGAAAACACTCAAAAAAGAAAGTGTTACAAAAAGAAAGTTTGATACTCCAGGCATTTACTCCAATTTGATTACCAAATTGTGCCTACTATGTGATCAATACATAGAAAATTTCCAGACTAGACATTAAGGAATCCCAAGTTATTAACAGAACCTAGAATGACTTCCATGTGCCAAAGCACTTTATCCAAATCAGGGTCACACCAAGGAACACAGGCCAAATCCAGCCTTCCAGCCTGTCTTTGTAAAATGGGTTTGTCATCTGACAGCCTGTCCCCTCCCAGTGCCATCACTGAGACTCAGCCTGTGTCAGCTATGATGTCAAAACTATTTAAGGCTTTGCCCTTTACAAAAAAGTTTTCTGGCCTCTGTCCCAAGTGTCTCTTACTCCTGATTACAACTGAATTAACAAGTGAGAAAGTGAGGAACAGATAGTACTTGTCTTTTGCACAGGACCACAGATCTAAGGAAAAAAATGTCTGTCCAACTGAAAAATGTTTTTCGTTTAAACCCACAACTAGGATCTTCGATCTTTTTTTTTAATTTTGTTTTAATGGTACATGTTACATGTACATAGTGATTAACATTCATCACAGGGGATTTGTACCTGTACGTGAAATATCTTGTTGCTTCTTTTTTTCCCATTCCCCTCCCCTCACCCCCTCCTCCCCTCCCTATTTACAAACCTTTGTTTCCATTTTTCCTTCCATTTCTTATTTCTCTTATCCCTCTTCCACTCAAGCCAAAGTGCAGCCAAGTGCCCAGAGAAGAGACACTGGCTTTCTGGCTGTGCTCCTGTGTCCTTAACCTAGACACCCTGCCAAGAAGTGTCAAGGGCTCTGGCTGCTCTACTCTCTGGAGGACAGTGTAAGTCAGTCCTACCCAGCTGCTCCTCCCAGGCCCCATGATCCCCAAAAGGGCCTCCAGTCTCTGGGTGCCCCCAGTATAGAGCTCTGCACAAATCAAGGCCCTGCTAGTCTCACAATGGCTTGGATGACTGTCTGCATTTCACTTTGGTACTGCATATACATGGCTTTATCCTTAAAACCAGTCTGTGAAGGTTTACAAAAGGAAGAATGTCCTACAGAACTCAGTATCAGCCCCACTATTTTACAATTGAGGGGGCTGGCTACTAGTGAATTTGTTTACACAAGATAGCACAGAACATAAATGTTTATCCCTGACACAGAGAGCTATGTGAACATATGGACAGAAGCAGCAGTACTGATAATCGGGGCAGACACAGTGTGCTTATTTAACTGGTTGGTGAGACTATGATGGGGGGGGAGCTGAGTAGAAAATCCACAATGATTCTCATACAATGGCTTACTTGGAGGTAACCCAAAAGTTTCCAACATCGGTAGCACTTGGACCAGGTTTACTACTTCAGTATCTGGTAGACAATGATCCAACAGATTACGACAAGCTTTTGCTACAAATTTATATAAGCAATCTTTCTATTAGGGGACTTTGATGTTTTGCTCTTTTTTCTTTTTTGCTCTTTTTTGAAACCAATTTTTAGTGCTAATAAAGATCAATATAATAGATAAATGACAGATACATAAATAGGTGATAGTTACATAACAGATGATAGATCATAGATAAGTAGATAATACAGGAAGGATAGGTAGATAATAAATGACTGATAGATGACAGACACATGACAGGAAAGACAGGATGAACAGACTGATCGATAGATAATAGAGACAGACAAATAGAAGCTAGCTACTTGACTTCATGCAAACATCTTCCTCTCAGATGCCTCCCTGGTTTCTGTCCAAGGTTTGACCACAATCAATGCCCTGGAATCACTATGGAAACGCAATCAGCTCTACCAGCACATAGGGTTGCTCCTTAATTTTATATCTGTTCAGGATGAACCACCAACTGGTTACTCCTTTTTTCTTCTCCCCACAGTAGATCTGTGCTAAGCATGCATTCTTCCGAGCGAAGCTATGTAAATTAAGGACACAGGACTATGGAACAGTTCTCCAGCTCATGTTTCTAAGCAAAGCTTTATTTTGTGTCTATTATTCTATAAAGCATATCTCATAGCTTAGAGCAGATTAACATTCCTTCAATTTGAAAACTAAAGGAACATCATTCAAGGACATTTTGAAAGTCATCTCCAATCAACAGAAACCTCTTAGATGCAAAATATTCTAATTCTAAATTTGTATATGAAGAGTTTTACTCCCTCAAAAGCAGTTGCTAATATCAAAAAGATCAGAACTATAAAATCTTTCCTTATTGTCCAAAGAAAATTCCAAACAGCATATTTTCCATGCTTCAGTACTCAAAGATACCCATTTACTTAACTCTCTTTTTATTTTGGGAATACATTATGACAAAAAGGTAAATGCAGAAATTACAACCTCAGTGAGGAGAAAATAAAAATAATCTTTGAAACACTACTTTTTGAAAAATGCCACTTATTATTCTCAAAGAAGTTCCATAATACTTAAGATTTCAGCAGTAGAAACTAAAGTGTTACATTCTGCTATTCTATTACAAAGAGAAGATTTATAAGCAAGTCATAAATTTAAAGATGAAAATGCAAGTAAAGCAAAATCATCAGTATGCAGTTGAATAACACTCTGTGGAAGAAGACATAATTCTTCTTACCCTTACCAAAAGAAAGAATTCCTTTTCTTAAATTGTAGTGCAGAGTTTCAAGGCAAAAGTTGAGTCAGAAAAGTGAAGTAAACATTGGCCCAGTGAATGCAAAAGTTAAGATGACAAAAGAGGACACCTCTGCTCTACTCTCTACATTTGGCTCTAGGCCCAAGTTGGCAAACTTGAACTCAACTAGAATTTGTGCAGAGCCAACCAGCCCCTGGAAGTCTGGCTCCAGACTCGGAGTCCTGGAGAGCCACGTGGTCCTCAAGGATAAAATGTGTGTGCCACAGAGCTACTTCCAAAGCTAGGATTAGTTCAGAGTAAACAGAGTAGTTTAACTGTGATCATTTCCATTCTTGGCCTCAGGACTTTATTTTATTATTTAATGCTGGAACAAATGCTTTATATAAGAAGCCATCATTCCCATGTTTGGAATTTTATGGCTGTCAGGAGTCTGCCTAACATTGCTCTCCTAAGCTGACTACTTTATAAGGCTTAGAGGGCAAACCCTGAAGGCACTCTCCCTCTCATGCCAGCGTGGCAGGCTTGAGTTTAGCTCTGTGATAAGTTTTGCTTTTCTCCGAGGAGGAAACTATTTTGCCACAACAGTTTTGTGGGCACCATTCACATGCACTGTGTGGCAGAAAGTAGACAGATCTGAGATCTCTTCTCATCTTGAGTAACCTCAACACACTTAAGACCCCAGATGGGCCAGCTAAGTAATCTCTGTTTCATTTTCCCTATTGATGAAATATAGGTAATAACACCCATCAATCTGCTGCCAGAGTAGCAGAAAAAAATCACATATCCAAAATGTGGCACATCTTGAAAAGCATGAACATGTTAAAAAAAAATAGATTTTTAAAATTTAACAAGTATTTATTCAGTATCTGTTAGATATTTAAACTTGTGATGGGCCTTCTAGTTGGACAAGAAGACACAAGGAAGCCAATCTGACAGGTGCCGTGACACATACTAAGCATAAGATGCACAGCATTGCTGGGAGGAGCTACAGGGACAGTCCCTCCAGGGGACGTGACACCAAAGAAAGGGGACAGGGGCATTCTGAAGAATCTTAAAATCCTGATCCACCAGGATCCATTTGCTTTGTTCTGACACCACTATCATCACCAGGTCCCACATGCCACCCACTCCTCCCTGCCTTACCCAAAAGCCTGCTCACAGCTCCAGGACATGCAGACTAATCTCCTAGACAGCAGCCAAGGAAATCCCTCACAGAATGGGAATAGACCTTGAGGTCTCTCTGCTTAAACAGATCCTTGGCTTCTCACTGCTTTTACAAGTGAGACCATACTCCTCACAGAGCTGAGGCCCTCCTGAGCCTGGCCCTGCTGCTGTTCACATTGTTCCACAGTTTACGGAGCTTTGCTTCTGTTATTATTCATACTGCTGTATTTATCACATACTATGCTATATTACCCAAATAAAATGTAGAAATTTACATTCCATAAAGATATTTTAAATAAGGTAAGCAGGACAAAAATAATCCCTAAAGCTTATTCAAATGTTAGTAGAAAGGAAATACAATTATCAGATACAATTATTGCAGCCTTATTTTGGATTTTTATGAGTCTGTGAATGATCATAGAGCTCCCTGGTACATTTAGTTAATGATATAAACAGAAAATATATATTTTAAATAGACTACTGTGTGAAAATCTTACTTTAGCCAGCCAGGTTCCAGACACTTAAAAGTTTTACTGCTTTGCCTTTTCATATTTTTATGTGTTCCTGTATCTTCTCCTTTTGCTAAGTCAAAACCCCCAAATGTAAGGATTACCAATTCCACCGAAGGAATGTAAACATTATGTGCTACAAAAGCGTACTAATAAAAAAGAAAATAGCTTGTTAGGAGTCCATTCTAAACAAAAGGATAAGAGGAAGAGAAAGAGACCAGATTTTTGGCAGACTAAAAAAATAAGCTGTGATATTAAAATAATTCTTAAGTACCAAAAGTCTCTGAAGATCTTAAAAATACGTATGCCAATTGAACTTACTAAAATCTCCATATGTTTTTACAGTACACTGTACAGGTTCCACAACAGTGTTGTGAGTCTGAGGTGATTTCCATCCTGCCACAGCAACTCTGCCCCTTAGGGTCCCTCGCAAGGTTAGGACAAGTGGAGCCATATTCAAGGTCCAGTGAGGTGCCTCTGTGGCCACCTGGCTAGATGTCTTAAAATGCCAGCTTTAAGAAAAACTGCTTAATACCATGCTAAAAATTCTATAAACAAACAAGCATAATTTCTTCAATATTCTGGGAGACTTGGACACCCTCCTTTTAATTAAAATGAAAAAGGAACAAATAATCCCACTCTGTAGTAAGATAGATCTTGAAAAAACCATGTAAGTATTAATTGAAACTACTTCCATTTCTCAAAATGTAGATTCTCAATTGTGCAGATCTCAAATCTCACCAGTAAGTTGATTTTACTTGGCATTATGTGTTTTGGTTTTTTGTTTGTTTCATTTTCATTTTGGTTTTGGTAGGGCAGAGTGGGAAAAACAAGTCAGGAAATGGAAACCTCCTCCTATTATTTCTAGCTAGAGATTTCAGAAGCTGAGATGGAGAGCAGAATCCAGGTTGGCCCAGCCCTTTACTGGTTGCAAGTCATCCAAACTTCACAAATGTCAGGAGCAAGCTTTTGCTTCCTTCCTCCCTAACATAGAGGGACAGAGATACAGAGAGAGACTCCAAGAGAATGAGAGCAAAAGAGAGATATTTTTATTTCTTAGAAAGAGACAAAAGCACAGAGAACAAAGGGAAAGGGGCATATTGGTTATAAATGAGTCAGGGATCTCACTGGGCACTTTACAAATAAATATGCCATTTAAGTTTTATAGACTTCCTAATTGTCCTCACTTAACATGTAAGATTTGAACAACAGATTCAGCAAGTAGAAGGTACTTGTTGAAGGTCTCAGATTGGAAGCAACACAATCATCACACACAACTGCTTGAATACAGTAACGATATTTTCCCACCCTTCATAGTGAGAAGCGTCCAAATGTCACACTAGGGAGAATGGCAGAGCCATGCACTGAAGTGGAAGAATTTGGAGAAACAAAAACATCCATGTCACTTCTAGGATCTGAATAGTCACACTGGGTCAATCCTTAATGAACAGTGAGGATGGTCTCTCTTGTGGGCCAGGAGATAAGCCACCAGGTCAGTTATACATGCCACAGACCCAGACTTCTGCAGGGAGAAGTGTTCTGTGGAAAACTGCTGTGCTATAAAATCAGACAGGAAAACAGAAACATCGCTGCGCTTATCTAAGGTTTTATCACTTTGACAACAGGAAGAAATGGGCTAGCATTAGCAAACACAAAAGTTCTTCCTGACCCAGGAACTTTAACACTAAGAAGAGCACGCCTTGTAAAGAGAGCTCCACGGGTACTATTTGTACATGTCAGTGTGGGGAAAGTGCAAATGAGCCACAAATCCAGAGCCAATAAAGCCTTTACTTTCTATAAACAGTACTATCCGCCTAGTTTAGTAACACATAATCATTCATCTATAGCTTGACTTTAAGTGTTTTCGTACTCATTAAAATCATCACAATAAGTAGCTACGGTCTCTGTCTTTGCCAAAGCACCAATAAGTCAAAGCAATCCAAGTGGCTGCCTCAACCAGACTGTAGGCAGTACTAGAAGGGAAGCTCAGAGGGAGACATGACAAGATCGCTTGTGCCTGCACCAGTGCATCCCAGGGTGATTCAGAAATATAGGTCCCACAAATGGTGAGGATGGAAGAAAAGAGTTTGATGGGAATGTAGTAAGTACAACCATTATGGAAGATAGTCTGGAGTTCCCACAAGAAACTGAAGAGCTGTCATATGATCCAGCAATCCCTTTTCTAAAGGAAATGAAACATTATGTCAAAAAGGTATCTCCACCCCTATATTCACTGCAGCATTATTCACAATAGGCGAAATATGGAAACCACCTAAGCATCTATCAGCGAGTGAAGAGATAAAGAAAATATGGTATATGTACACAGTGGGATGCTATTCAATTTTTAAAAGGTGGGAAATTCTGCCACTTACAACAACATGGATGAAAATAGATGGCGTTAGGCTAAATGAAATAAGCCAACCACAAAAAGACAAATATTGCAAGATGGTACAAAAACATGGAATCGAAGAAAGTGTAATTCATAGAAACTGAGTAGGATGGTGGTTACCAGGGGCCAGAAAATGGAGGAAATAAGATGATGCTGGTCAAAGAATACAAACTTTCAGTTAGGATGCCTAATACACAACATGGCAATTACAATTAATACACTGTCTACCTGAAATTTGCTAATGTAGTGCAAATTAAGCATTCTCATCACACACCAAAAAAGCTAAGTATGTAAAGTGATGAGTGTGCTAGCTCAGTCTTGGCAATCATCTATGTATACATGAACATTAGAACATATATCGGACACCACTATTTTTCAACCAAACCTCAAAGCTAATAAAAAGATGGTGCTAAATGAGTAGATAAAACTAGAAATTACATAAACTGCATGACTAAAACTCCGGGTCTTATTTTATGATTATCACATAATGAATACGCAGAATATTAAAAAACTGAAAACTGTCAAGCAAAGTCCAGAAGGGTAACAAATGACAAATTCAAAAATAAAAACAACAACATCAAACACCTGGGGACCCTACTATAAGCACCAGAGGCAGGGTCTGGAGTGCCTGCAGGGCTTTTTCCAAGGGGAGATGAAAGACCACTGAGCCCCAGAGTGGACAGAATCAGGTAGCTCTGTGAACACAGGGAGCAGTAAATATCTGGACATCACCTCCATGTGTGTGCTGGGGAGGGGGACTTTAGAAGGATTTCTCCAGCCATTGAAGATGAGTCTCACCACAAGCTCCCTGCAGGTATGTGTGGGAAGTGGGTATCAAAGTACCCAGCTCTAGGGTTTGGAGTAGCCTTCAGAGATGAGCAGGTCCTGGTGTACCACAGTTTTGCTCTCAATATCCTGGAGCTCGTGGGCCTTCTTATACATCTTCTATTGTGGGGCTGTACATTTTAAACTCACAAACGATTTTCTTGTAACATTCTGAAATAGTTACAGATTCACAGGAAGTTACAGAGATGTATAGGGAGATCATATGCGTCCTCCCCTCAGCCTCCCTAATTTAACAACCTGCATAGCCAGAGGACATCAGACCCAGAAAGTTGAGATTGGTACAACCTACAGAGCTTAGTCAACTTCCCCAGTTACACACACACCTGTACATGTACACTGTGTGTGCCTGCATGGTATATACAGGTGGGGGCATACGTACAGAAGAACATGCTAGAGTGTGTAAGGTGTATGTTGGGTGTGCATAGCTATCATATACATGGTATGCACAAGTGTGTGGACATGATAGTAGGAATACATTCAGGTATGCAAATGTGTCTGGTATGTACAGAGTTCTACGCAATTTCCCCAGAGATGTAAGTTCCCATAACCACCACAAATCAGGCCATGCAACTATGCCATCACCACAAGACTTTCTCCAGCTATCCCTTTACAGTCACTTACCATACCCACAGTCCCTGGCAACTGTTAATCTGTCCTCTATCTCTACAATTACATTATTTCACAAATACTATGAAAGAGCAATCCTGCAGTATGCATCCCAAGATTTTGGCTTTGTCCTTCAGCATCATTTCTTGGAAGTTCACACAGGTTGTTGTATGCACCAATGTGCTCTACCTTGCACTGCCAAGAAGCCTTCCACAGCATGCAGGTACCGCAGTGTCCAACCACTTCCCACTGCAGGACATCCAAATGGAGTCCACCTTGTGTTATAATGAATAAAGTTGCTATAAGCATTGTATAAAAATGTTTTTATGAATATTTTCATTTCTCCAAAATGAATGTTGAAGAGTGAAATTCCTGGGTCATATGATGAGTCCATTTTGGTTTTAAAAGGAAATGCCAAACTTCTCTCCAGAGGGGCTATACCAGGTCACATTCCCGCCATCAGTGTATGAGTGATGTAACTTCCCTGCGTCCTCACCAGCACTTGGCATTATTACTTCTCACTTTAGACATGTTGAAAGGTACTGATAGCTCAAAGTGGTTTTAATTTGCTTTTCTTTGATAACTTACACAGTTGAACATCTTTTCAGGTACGTATTCTCTTTGGGGAGAAAGCCTTTTGCCCATTTTAACTTGGATTTTTAGTAATACTAAGTTTTTTAGATTCCTTTAAGTATACACAAGGCTTTTTTGAATACATGAGTTGCAAGTATTTCCTCCCAGTCTGTAGTAGCTTGTCTTGTATTCTCTCACTTTCCAAAACAAAAGTTTTAAATTTTTATGGAGCTCAATTTATCATCATTTTCTTTTTATGGATAGTGTATTTAGTTTCCAGTTAAGGACTCTTCGCCTACATCTCAGTCAAGATTTCCTACCAACTCAAGCTGGGTCCCAAGGTTGTCACATACATGGTCTTTAAATCTGGTCAAATCACAACCTCCCTTGCCCTCAGTTTCCCCATTTACACAATGAGATATCCAAACGTGGATCTGCAAGTCCCAATGTGCCCAGTACTGAAACAGGCATGTAAAGGGGATCAAGGGAAAAGAGCTGGAAATCCTACGTGCAAAGGCACAGGAGCACCAGAGCCCGCAGAACAGGGTAAGGAGCAGTACTGGCAAATCCAACAGCAGAAAAAGCACATGAGAGAAAACAGCGCCACCCTTAGGAAGGTGAAGGTGAAAGATTTACAGCAGGTATTCCCTGTGGGTTCTTCAGCAAATGGGGAAGAAGGGAGAGAAAACAGAATTTAAGAAATGGGAAAATGTCAATGTAGTCTAACTATGCAGTTTATGAGGAAAATATACGCTTTTTATTTGAGTGTGAAGCTATGAAGGTATACTGGTTTAAGGACATTTTCTCTCCTTTAGGGGCATAGTCCATAGGAAACAGGGCCTTGTTGCCTTTCCAGCACTCAGGATGGGGGCAGGCAGAGCCTCACTGAGCTTGCTGAGACAGAAAACCTTGCTTCCTCTCACTAAACCAAGCCACCCTCTTCTTCCTCTGTGCTCATTGCAAGCTGTGTCCCTGGGAGACAGAACACAGGGTGCTCCTCACAGGACTCTGCCAAGGTGGTGGATGCCAGAGCAGGTAAAGTTGGGGCCAAGGGTGCTGGCAACAGCTTCAAGACGCAGGTAGCTCACCTTCCCATCCATCTGTGAGTTTTGGTATCAGAAGGACACCACCCTCTATCCCACTATTGGGATAGAGCACAAAAGCAGAAGAATACTTTGGGGAAAAACAGCTACTTCATATCCTGGCAAATGGCCTTGTGAGTAAGGGTCTCCAGCTGCCAGAGTAGATTCTCACAGCCAAAAAAATCAAATGACTATCTCTTTGAGGTAGACAAAGAGCTTTAAAAAAAAAAAAAGTACTTCAAGGGACTTTACCATTAAGATTTTACAAACTGTTTTAAATGGTATTTTATATAGGAGTTTTTCATAAGAATTTATAAGGACTAAATTTAAGAGTGAAAAATCAACCGAATTCTGTCACCGAGATCAACTAAGTACTTTATTTGTGAAAAAATTAAATATACACATGACTTCTCCATTATTAAAAAAAAATCATATCTGGCATAATGAGTTTAAAGGTAGAACGAGGAAGGGCAAGAGAAACCTACAAATCCTCCCTCTTCCCACCCAAAAAATGACCTAGAGATTTTGAATACTGATCTGAGTATAAGTCCATCTTTTTCAAGTGAATTAATCTTTCACTGAAGAAAATAACATCTAAAATGCTGAAGTATATTCTGAATTCTTCAAAAATTCAGCAGGTGAGGGGAAAGACACTTGCTATACTCCCCTATTTCACAGCAGCAGCTGTTTCTCTTCTGACCACCCTCAGGATAGGGATTCACTAGATCAGAAAAAGCTCTACCAACAGGGAGAAGGAAAGCAGTCATAGTGCACTTGTAAACCCTGTCTGCCACTTTAGGTGCTAAACCCTGTGTCTCTCCCAAAGGCTTGGCTTTGACAAATCTGGACTTCATGAACTACTGAAGATCAATCAGTACCCTCATGTATGTCATTTACTTAGATCTGAGTAATTTATGGCAAGGAAGGTGCCCACTATTCCTGACACTTCAAGACGATAAGGACCCCGAGAAGATTCCTAGGAGAGGGTCCCTGGGGATTAGTGTGGCCATGAATTCAGCCAACAGGCAGAAAGAATAGGCACAATTTCTTGAGACAGCATTCTCATGTTTAGAGGTGGGATGCAAAATATTAAGCGTCATTAAAGATATTTTGGAACAGGCTGGGACAGAGACAGTACCTGTAAAGAGTTACAAAAAGCAATTTCCCAAAATTCTGCCTCTCGGCCAACTTATTTCACCATGGTGAGAATTGTGCTGAGGTTTTTACCATTTTGGCCTGTGATTACTTTTTCTCTCATAAAAGGTAGGGAAAAGAAGACAACAGACACAAATGTGCTATGTCCAACATGTAAGCATTGGCAGTAACAGCAGACACACTGATTGAAGTAAAATCCTTAGAACTCTGAATCTTATCAGTGAGGCCTGTACCTGTTGAAACTACACTTGGGTAAACCAAAGCTCTTATGTAGGCAGGTACCATGTAGGACTTGCTCACTTCTCATTCCTAATCCCGGGTCAATTTTTATTCCACTAGGATGTTACGGCCATGCCCAATCTCAACATCTGCTGCAGAAAAACGAACATTGGGCTGGGGATTTAGTTCAAGAGGTAAAGGGCTTGCCTAGCAAGCACAAGACCTCGAGTTTGATCCCCAGCATCCACCCCCCACCCCAAAAAAGAAAAAGAAAATCAAACACTATCATCCTCATTTCTACCTATTCCCTGGTGGTTTTCTTTTGTAGACTTGTTAGGAATAACCTTTCTGCCCATAGATATCTTTCTGACCTCCACTGTATTTGCTTGAACTCAATTTCTGACCATTACTTCTCAACTAAATAATGTTCTTCAGTAAAGAAATCAGAGTACCTCAAAGATTTACAGACCTCATCTTGCCCCACTTCTACCCAAGTAGTCAACCTTCCCCCTCAGGCTCCATACACCCATATACCTCAGGATATGCTAAAGTGTAGCTCAGGCCTCCCCCAGTGGCAGCCTAAATCTCAGATGATGTCTATTGTGCAAATGAGTTAAGGAATCTATAAGCATCTGTTGAATCCTATCAGCTAATAGTTAAAAACAAAACTTTAAAAACTGAAAATGCTCAATTTTCCCTTATTATTTGCCCTATCAATGTTGTTATATGCCACAAAGAATGACCAACTATATTGAGAATGACTTCTACTTTCTTGGGATTATTCTCAAGCACATGTTCTCATTGTATACAACACCAATTTTGTAAACTTTAGGCCAAATAATTTTTTCTTCCAAGAAGTTTCTCCTTAAATTTGCTTTCTTTTGAATTGCACTGAAGATAGACTCCTCAGTAAAAACATTACTACTAGGTCCATTCTATGATTAGACTATTACATGCTCACATATACATCACTGTTGGTTTCCTTGCCATCTGCCTTGTTACCACTAACAAAAAAAAAAAAAAAATCACAACCAACATCTGACTCCATTTACAACCTGCTAGTCTTTCCTGACAACATTTCTATGGGATACCTGGAATGTCCAGTTGTCATTCTCCAAATTATTAATGTTACCTTGAAGAAAATATGGATACAGTGACCCCTCAAACTGTATAGTGACCAAAGTACTGCCTTAGGAAGTATCTCCAAGGAATCCAACTTGCCACATTTGGAGGGAATGGAGGGGGCCCCCAAACTCCGGGCTAGCAAATTCCTAGGGTAAACAGGGCCTCTGAGAATAAGCTCAGACCCAGGGAATAAAATTAGGGACTCCTCAAGCAAATGCAGACCTACCACAGTCTTAACAAGAGGTTTGAGCTAAGGTAGGCCCTTTTCTGCATTTCTATATGCTGGTGACACCCCAAGTCTCAAGCACTAACTTCCCCTCACAAACCACATCCCCATGTATCAAGTTCCTGGAGTATGAGCAGGAGGTTGTGAGTGCCCAGAAAACCAGAAGGTGCTGGTGAGCGCTCAGTCTATCCACAAAGGAGAGACAGGCCAAGCTCATTTCACTAGTTCTCTTCCCTTGAAACACAGCTGGCACAGTACTATGCCTTGTCAAGTACTATACACTGTCAAATACTACGCATCAAAGGATCACTCTGATATCTGGGAAATCCTCAACATGACAGGAGAAAAATGCTGCTTAAAATTTAAATCTGTAATAGCTATAAAAACCTGCTACAGCTTTCATTTGGCCCTTGTTCAAGAAATTGTGTCTTCATGCCCAGACTTCATATGATAATTCCCAAATGCCATGGAAGTGATCCCAAACATTCTTATTTATTCATTCATCCAAACATTTATTAGTTCTAACTATGTGCCAGGCAATTTAATCGAATATACAAATGGAACAAATGTTACACGGAACATACAATGGAACATTTGGAACATATCAAATGTTTGCTGAATGCAAGATTAAGTAACAGTTTTGTATTTTATCTTCTAAAACATTTTAAAGGTAGAAATAAAGTGATAGTTAAGCTAATGATCCCAATTATTTTCATAAGTGAAGTACCTCATCTAGGCAAGTAATAGAAAATAAAATTGGAGATAGACAAAGATTCTATAGAAAGATAAGGATGACTGCACATTATCTCCTCACAGATTTCAAGATACAAAAAATACTAAGATTTTTAACCATTGCACAATTGTATTTAACTGAAAATCCTGATTTTTAAAAATAATGTCTCAGTCCCAAAAAGGCTTGCAGTTAATTTAAGAGGTTCAGGGACTTTTAAATGGAAGGCCAATAGATACGAGAAGATAAATACAATAAGCTCAAATTATTTTAGATACATTCATACAATTGCTGCTTTTCTGCATGAGGTACCAGCGAGCTGCAGGCATTTCTCCAGCAAACATTCTGAGGCTTCCTGTGTAAGGTCATTGGTAAGGCCCAAAATAACATTGACTGTTGGGAATAAAACAGACAATTCCTGGGACAAAATGTATCCTGGATGAAATTTTATGATTCAGTACCTAATTAAATAATAATCACATTAGTATAAACTTTAAGTTGTGGAGATACCTTTCTAAAAGTTCCCCAATGATTATAATATTTCATTGAAAAGGTAAATGAAACATAATATCCACAACATTATAATCTCTCATGCATTATTAGATGTAGGAGTGACAAGGAAAAATTTGCTTACAACAGCATTATTGTGGAATTTGACAATAATCAACAAATCTCTGCTGTATATGCATGTTTGAAAGTACTTTGTGGCTGGGGATTTAACTCAGTGGTAGTGCGCTTGCCTAGCAAGCACAAGGCCCTGAGTTCGACCCCCGGTACCAGAAAAAAAAAGTATTTTGTTTCCAAAATAACATGTATTGGGACCATATGTATTCCAAAGGCAGAGGGAAAATGAGATCATAGAGTTAGAGAATAGGGTGAAGAACTTTTCATTTAAAAGAACAAAAATAATTAGTAATCAAAGTCCAAAAGTAACTGTGAAAATATGGTCACACTGCAAAGCAATTCAGAGGAGTAAAGGAGCCAGCATAGAAAAACACAAATGAAAGTTGAATTATGTTTAATTTCATACATACCACACAGAGTACCCAAGAATACATATACAGCATTTATTCAGTGAAGCACATTTATTACATACCTACTGTATGCCAGGCACTGTACCAAGTATTTGGCTACATTAGAACACAAAACATAAAATCTCTGTGCCCTCATGACACTATACTCAAATTTTCACATATCGGTAATTTTCACATCACCAATATACCATCTATCAACCATGTTCTTGACAAGTTCAATCATTATTTACTGGTCCAGGCAGGAAATGTAAAAATATTATGAAGCAAATGCAGGAAATAAGCTCCATATGAATTTTGACCACTAAAACAAGATTTGAATGAACTACATACAACTATCATGAGTTCATAAAGTAACAAAATACTTTCAACTGAGCCTAATTAAAAATCAAAATTTTTGAAACACAGCCAAATAGTGCAGCAGTGTGTAGTACGAAAAGCTTGAATAAAAGCAAAGGTCACAAATCTATCATCTAAGCTTATATCTTAATTAAAACAAACCCAAAGCAAATAAAAAGGGACAATAAAGAGTAAAAATAAATAGAATTGAAAGTGGGAAAAAGAACAGTCACCTACACCTAAACCTTACACGGAAAATCCTAAAGAATCCACAAAATTAACTCCTAGGTCCAGCAACTGAATTTAACAACGTCAAAGCACAGTAAGTCGTATCCTATTTCTACACGCCAGCAATGAACATTTGGAACCAAAATTTAAGAGTATCATTTATAGTGGCTATCTGGAAAAAGAAGTACTTAGGTATAACCCTAACAAACATGTGAAATATGTACAGGATGTTAATGCTGAAAACTACAGAACACTGTTAACAGAAATAAAAAATGCATATAAATCAAGACCTACTGTATACAAGGACTAGAAGCCTCGGCATAATAAAGATCTCAAGTTTCTCCAGATTGAGCTACAGATTTAAATACAACTCCAGTAAAATGTACCAGAATTCTTTGTAGGTATACATAAGCTAATTTGACACTTATATGAAAAGGAAAAAGAAGGAGAATAGCCAAAGATTTTTGATAAAGACTAAAGTAGAAGGAATCATACTGCCTGATTTTAACATTTAGTGTAAAGCTGTAATAATCAAATCAATGTAGCATCAACAACGAGAGAGATAATTAAAATGAAACAAGATGGAGGCCAGAAATAGATACACACAAACATGACTTTTTTGTTTTCATACTAGAGGTCAAACCCTGGAAGCACGGAGTTACACCTTTAAAAAAAAAAAAACAAAACTTTGAGACAGGTTCTCATTAAGTGGCCAAGGCTAGCCTTGAATTTGTGATCCTCCTGCCTCAACCTACTCTGCAGCTGAAATTACAGGCATGCATCACCATACCCAGTTGATAACTGATTTTTGACAAAAACACAGAGCAAATTAGAAAGGAGAGTCTTTTCAACATGATGCTGGAAAAACTGAACATCTGCATCTATAAGCAGAACAACAACAAAAACCCTTGTATGAAATGCAAGAAATGACAGATCTACATGTAAAACATTTAGAAGAGAATATAGAAGAAAATCCTTGTGACTCTGGGTTAGACAAAGACTTCTTAGGAAACTGACAGCATGAGCCACAAAAACAAATGAATTGTATTTTTAAAAAATTTTAAATGTGTCCTGCAAATGGCACTATTAAGCTACCAACTCAGAGAAGAGACTTTCAAACCACATATTCAACAAAGGACAACAACCATTCCAATTAAAAAGCACAAAGACTTGGAAAGGCATATCAATGAAGCCAATAAGAGGCTTGCAAACTAAAATTCACTGAATGGTACACACAAGTTGATTATATGTTAACTTAAAAAATATAATTATGAAGGGGAAATAGAGAACCAGGCATACAAGGCACAGGGCTGCATGCATCTTCTACATCATATCCAGGAGGAGAAACTGATACCCCTTAAAAGCGATAGGCACTAACTATGGCTTACACGTGAAAAGAAAAGGTAACTTCTAGAAAATCTTTCGCTCTTAACTCATTGTTACACTAATAATTGAGTTAACATTTGATAGCCTGATATTTTAAAAAAGTCTGCATTTTATACCACTTTTTAATTATTTCAAGAGTCTCAAAGATGTCCTAGAAAAGGAAACTACAATTACAAGGACACTAATAAATAATAATCCACTACACAAGACAAACAGTGAAACTGAGGTGAAACACAGAACAAACAACAGAAAAGATCTATGACAAAGATAAGTCAGTACATAACAGCTGTAACCATCAATGTAAATGGTCTCAACTCACCAATCAAAAGAAACAGACTAGC
>PVJO010020337.1:0-32269 GCA_004026905.1 Hystrix cristata
ATCTCTGGTACTTACATTTGCAAACCGAGGCTCGGTCCATTATCCATATCAAAGAAGAACAATATTCACAGTACGTAGGGATGCTGTATTGGGTGGCCTTAAAGATGTGACCATTGTGTTCTTCCACCTGAGTGAAAAATTTCAACTGTTTGTCTTAAAGCCAACACACTAAAATGTTTCCCTAACATGGTCAGCAAGTAGGAAATCCCCCAATCCCCTTGGTAACTCTTCAGGAATACTTATTCTAGGGAGAGAACTATGGTGCTCTGAGAAATAAAATACATGGTTCTTGCTTTCAAAGAGCTAATGGTGTTGAGAAGCATGACCAACATATAAGGAAAACAAAGCCACAAACATAACTGTCTGTTTATCTTTTTTAGTCCAGGAACCTTTCACGATTTGAAAACTACTAACAACCTCAAAAGGCGTATGTTCATTGAATTATACCTATTGATCCTTACTACACGGGAATAAAGATGGAAAAAATATTATTTTTTCATTACTTCATTGAAAATTAACAAACATATTCTGGCTTAACATAAATAACATTGTCATGAAAGAGAACTGTATCTCTAAAGCAAAAACATTAGAGAAAAAAGCAGTACAGTGATTTACATTTTTTGTAAATCTCTTGAATGAATGGCTTACTGAAAAACCCCTGGATTCTGATCCACTTCTGCCCTCGAGCTACTACAGTTAGTATGAAGTTAATACAAAGAAAGTCAAGCTGGATACAGAGAGGAAACTAGCAAATAGAGGGATACTTTAACAGTCCATTCAGACAATGATACTATGCCAAAAGTTAACAAATGATGGTGTCAAGGCTAATTAAAATATGAATAAAATATGAATATGAAATATGAATATAAAATATGAATATGAAGGAAGAGGGGAAGGAAGAAGGAGAGAACAGAAGGGAAAAAGAATTGAGGTGTTTGCAAGCCTGAGTTCAATCCCCAGCATCAAGGAAAAAAAAAAAAAGCAGTGTTATGTGCATGTACTAATTCCCCATGACTAATGAAACCATTATGTACTGCAATATGTACTAATAAAAATGAAATTAAAAAATACGAATTTCAAAAGAGCAAGTTTGTTTTTTGTAAACTTCACCTTTCCATAACAAACAGCGATGGAGATTCTCCTCCACGAATGTGTGACAGGGGCTGCTTTGTACTGATTACCTTGGCTGGTGCTTACCTTTATCTCTGAAGGACGACAAAGACAAAGGTCCTGGGATGGAGAGGTGCCATGTGGACCATGGCTGGAGCCTTGAATCCTGTAGCAGATTTTCTCCTGGGCTTGAATTTTTTGGCCTTGGACTCTGGCTTAGGATGAAACCAGAGGGAACTCGTGGATCTTGCACTCATTCCTCCAGTGGCCTCAAACAGACAGTCTGGGCCACCATCATTTCCCCCTTTTTTCTCCCAATGAAGCAGCTACAGATCCTTAACCATTTATTACAATAGATTAAATGGGCAGACAAACACAGAAACACACAGAACACACAAAACAATTATGTTTCAGCAGAGTGAACTCTTAGATGCACTGGCCATACTGAATTATACTCATCTTTTTTATAGTTTTAGGTTTGTAAGTACAAAGAGACAAGTCAGAACTTTCTCTAGGGGGCATTGCCACAATTTTTAGGTGAATCATAACTAATCTCTTGTAAGTTATACCAGCTAACAGTCAAAAGGGAGAAAGAGAGCAGAGCTATAAATTGTTAAATGGAATCTTTGTTATCCTCCTTGTTATAAAACTAAGTTTGGGGCTGGGGATTTAGCTCAGTGATTAGAGTGCTTGCCTTGTAAGCACAAGGGCCTGAGTTCGATCCCCGGCACCACCAAAAAAAACAACTAAGTTTGAGGCCTTGTTTTTTTTACACCCATGAAAGCTAGAACTGCTTTAGGAAATATCATTGGTTGATGATCTACCATAATCTTTGGAATAACTGCTACCAGACTCCAGGCTCCTCTGGGCCCGCCGTATTAGAGTTTCTATGAGAAATCGCTGCTTTGATAACTACAGCTATTTCTTACAGAAACATTCCCTCGAAAGGGACAGACCTGTTAAAGGTGCAGGATTGTAATTTATATGCTGTACCCTGTTTCCCACGGAGTACCCAGGCTGTGTCTGGGTGTATAGAAAGCTTAGGCAATGCTTTAAGAATCTGGATTTAAAGAAGTCCTACCTTAGGGCTGGGGATTTAGCAGAGCGGTTAGAGTGCTTGCCTTGCAAGCATAAGGCCCTGAGTTCTATCCCCAGCACAAAAGAAAGAAAAAAAAAAGAAGTAGTCCTACCTTTTAAATATGCATCCCAAGGGATATGGAAGTCGAGTTCTGCATTGAGATGTCCCATTCTGAAACATCACAAGGGGAGAAAATGCATCCCTGCCCGTCTCTGCTTGTTTTGCCCCATTATCTAAGGCATCCTTCAGGCCTGACCTGTCCAGAGCCAGCAGTGGCTGCTGCAGGTGGTCTTGAATTAGTGGCAGGGCCGGACCATCCCCTTTTCCCGGCACCCGCATCCCTTTCCTTGCCACCCTGCAACCATGTTGTTCATACTATTGGTTTTTCTGTTCTCAAACCTCAATTTGCCTATGTGAGTATAGAACTTGGTTGCTGGCCTGACTATATGCTCCAGAGAGAAATCATGGAAGACAGACGTAGTCACTGGACACCAAGAGATGTGGCTATTGGTTCCCTTGAAACCTGTTTTGTCTGAAGCTGCCATCAACCCGTCGATCTCTCCAACAGTTTTCTGCTGGCCCCCTTGGAAAAAGCCAGTTAGTACCCACCACGCTGCCACCGTCCAGCTAGTACCCCAAGAGTAGGAAGACAATTGGGACTAAAAGCTTCCTCAAGGTGAGTCTTTGGTCTTTAGTAAAATGAACCTTTCAAACAAGGGGAAAGAAAAAAAAAAAAAAGAAAAAGCAGTAGGAGAAAGTTGGAGTTGAGAGGCCACAGCAGTGAGATTCATCATCAACGCTTGCAGGGAGTTAATGGAAAAGTTCGGCCACGAGCTATTAGTCTCAGCAGACCAAGAGTGTCAAGAGCTAAAATTGCTCCCTCACTAGTAGAAGGATCAAATCAAAAGGAAAGGGAGGTAGAGCAGGCTTGACATTCTCTCCCATGTACATGGGAGGGACATCAGCCAGGCAACCTGTCCTGGAAACTTCTGGAGGATCTGGTAGCACTGATCGCCTTGCTTAATTGGCTGACAGAGTCCCGTGTTTTTATATGAAGTATATTCCCCAAATCTATTCCACTGCCAGGGAAACAGAAAAGACATAAGGTTATAAAGCTACCTGGTAAAAAAAACAAAACACAAATCTTCATCTCCTAAATGGAATCACAATTAACAAGAACATATTGTAAAAAGAAAAAGAGACAATAAAAACTCTCGTTTGGGGTCTTACCTTTAGTCTTATATCTTAGTGGGACCTTCAAAATATGAAAGTTAATTCTATACAAACCAAGCTCACAGTCTCACAAAGAATAAAGTCTCAAACAAGAGGATGAAGTTAGGAGAGTATTTATTTGACATGAGTAACAGCTCCCACCACCAGGAGGGGATCCGAATGGAAGTGCAACATGCTTTCTTTGCCCGGCTTTGCCCTGCTTTTACACACACAAGCAAAACATGGGGAAAGGAGAAGAGTTCAAAGGAAACCAGCTATTTCGCATTTATAATGTTTCTCCAAGTCCAGTCCAGAGGTAGAGAGAACTGTCAGCTCGGCATATTCTGCGCAAGAACCCTCTTCCTTTGCCTATTAGTACAGGTCCCAAGTCTGATCTCCAGCACCCCCCCCCAAAAAAAACCCTCTATGAGGAAAGGTCCTCATATCTCCATTCTTATCCTAACCTTTTATCTTTTTCCCCTTGTGTTTTCTTCTACATTTCTACAGTAAAGCGCATTAAGTCTAAGCACAGAGCTCAATGAATTTATACATACGGCCACCTTTCTGAATCTACCACCTACCTCAAAATAAAAGACAGTTCTATTAGCCCCAAAGGCTTGCTGCCCACCCTGGGAGCCTACCCACCCTCACAGAAGCAATCATGTTCCCATTTCTAGCACTTCATTCCTCGGACGCGCTTGAACCTTGCAGAAGTGGAAACTGTGTCTCGTTTCTTTTAGCCACATTTTTTTTTTTTTGTGGTGCCAGGGATCGAACTCAGGCCCTTGTGCTTCCTACGCAAGCACTCTAATCACTGAGCTAAATCCCCAGCCCCCGTCTCGTTTCTTTTGTTCACCTTCTATAACTATGAAATTTGTATTGTCACGTCTATTTCTAGTTCCTTCTTTTTTATTGCTGATTTTCATTATATGAATACAAAACACGTTATATATTACATTATATATTATAATCCTTTCTCTTGTCAGTGTAGTTTGGGACTGCGCTAAAGTCACTATCAATACTCATATACATACATACACACACACACACACACACACACATATTTTTTGGTGGTGCTGGGGGTTGAACCCAGGGCCTTGCACGTGCTAGGCAAGGGCTGTCCCTCTAGCTATGTCCCCAGCCTTTATACACCTTTTGGGTTACATTTCTGCCAGGAACACACACCCCAGGAGTGGAACTACTGGGTCAAAGGGTAGGCAGGTGTTTAGCCTCAGGAGATGGTTTCCCAGAACAACTGGAAAACTTTCTTTCTTCCACTCTTGCTAGTTTTTGAACATATCACAAAGCAGCTTCTCCATGGGAGTGTTCCCTATGGTCTTGCAAAAAAAGACGTGCTCTATGCGCTCGGAAGTGAGGACTCTCAGAGCCGAGAGGAGCAGAAGCAGCTTCCCAAACCTGGATGGGAGAGAAGACACCATCTGTTTACTCCTGGCTCTGAGCACCAGTTCCTGGGGCGGTGCCCTCTGGGAAAGGAGGAAGAGGGAAGGAGAAGGGGAGAGAGGAAAGCACCCGGGGACGGTGGGAAGGCTCGCAAGGCCAGGTCCCCATCCATCGCCTGTAGAAGAGTGATGACAACGGTGTTATTATGTGTAGAGTGCAGAGGCAGAAGTTAATAAACATACTACTAATTGCAAGTTTTCTAATCATATGATTAGCTTTATATATAAGAATAAGAGCATCAATGCTGGTCAGTGAAACACCTAGGAAGAGAGTAGCTATGACTTCTGAAGTTGAAGTAGAGTTGGGGTGGCTGAGATACTCAGAAAAAATTCACTGGGGCTTTGCATCAGAACCACTTGCTAAAGAAAGAGTCCCCAGGGCAAAAAAAGTGACAAAGGTGGGTGACCAGACCTGCCCCACGCAGAGGCTGTAGCTGGGTTGGTGCCTGAGCTGGGGATCTGCAGGGAGACCCGCCCCTCGCCCAGCTGCTTAGCTTCCTTTGCCGCCTCAGGGCTTCCTTCCTCTTGTGAGTACCAAGGCTGGCCTTGAACTCACAATGGTCCTCCTGCCTCAGTCTCCCGAATGCTGGGATTACAGATGTTCACCACCAGGCCTGATCAGCTCATTTGTGTCTGACTGAGGAAGGAAAGGAAGACGTAACTGAAATGACCTAGAGAATTCTTTGTTGCTAACTGCAGTTATTAACCCACTTTAGCGGGTCTTAAAGGATCACAATCAGTCTTTAAAAAAAGATAAAAATAAAGCTGTGTGGGGTGGCTGTGTACAGATGCAATTGCAGCACCTGCAAGGCTGAGGCAGGAGGATCACCATGAGTTCGAGGCCAGCCTGGGCTACATAGCGAAACCCTGTCTCAAACCAAAACAAAAGAATACATAAAATGAAATGATCAGAGTGAACTGTATAAAAGATAAGTGTTATTTGCTGGAACTGTGTCTCACTGTCTATGAATACAACAGGTTACACTGAAAACTGCATCTCATCTTGGCTATTGCAGCTGCAGAAAAGCAAGATATGCTAACCTGAAGAATCCAAAACTCCATCCCCACACTCTGTTCCAGCCACAGTGGTAAGGAGCCACTATGGAAGAGACCCAAGGCCATAACCAGCTGGCCAGGGCACGCCCAGGAGCTGGTCCCGCCGGACAGCTGGTCTTAGTACTTGTCCTGTGCTCACACACAGTTTGAACTGTCTCCTTGTACTCGTGAGAAAGGGAAGTGGAGCTTTTGCTTGGGATCCTCTCTCAGATGAGAGGCGCCTCGAGGCTGCCCTGTTACCTGATTTAGATCCACCGCCTCCCCTAAGAGTGCAGATGGCGTGGTTTCAAATAGATGCATAATGCCCCAGGCGTCCAAAGTCATGGCGCTTCTGGTGTGTGCCTGGTGTGCAGCCACGCAGGGCACCACATCCTGCCCCAGCCCCACTCAGGCCAAAGCTGTCACCCCGCAGTCCCTTCCAGGACACCACCGTCCACCAAGCACCTGCCAACCTTTGCAGGTGTCTCTCCATGACACCCCCGCCTGGCGCTGTCCTCGGCTTGCTCTCTTCAGTCTCAACTCTAAGCCTCCTTTCCCTTCTCTGGTTACCCTCTGCTCCCGAACAGCTCTACTTCCCTCATCCCTGATGGCCGCCCAAGTGCAAAGTCCACCATTCTGGCTCCCAGTGTCTCCTACTTCCGTCTCCTCCCTCCCACCCGCCATGAATATCAGAACTCTGAGTTCCCTCCAAGGTGGCGGCAGCAGCTGTGCCCCCTGGAGGCCCTTGGTACTTGGCACCATGCCCTGGTTGTGACGTTTCCCTCAGAACCTGCCACTCTCATCACACGCAGCTTTTGCCTGGCACTCCATGTCCTGGGTGGCTGGGGCCTGGAGCCCTTTCTGACTCAGCCTCCTACCTTCCTGCTGGATTGGTTTCAGACTGCCTCACAGCGCTGGCCTCTTCACCTCTGTAAATGGTGAGCTCTCATCCACCAGCCCCTTCCCTTCCAATCAAGTCCATTTCCGCCTTCACAACCTCTCAATCCTGCTTGCAGCCTGCGCACCAGCCCCCATGCGTCCTTCGGGAACAGGCCACACCCCCACCACAAGGCAGGCCAGGACCCCTGCAGGACAAGGCAGCCTTGTCACATCCACATTTGGGTGGCTCCGAGGGCCTGGCTGTAGGAGAGGTCGGATGGGTGCTGTGTGAAGGGAGATCGTATCCTCTCTAATCGGGGAGCCCCGAAGCGGTGGAGGAAGGGTGGGCTGGTGACAGGGTGGGAGTGGGCAGGCAGGCAGGTGCGGCACCTCACAGGCTGGCTGGGGTGGTGGGCCTTGCTGTGCTGGCTTAGCATCATCTGGGACTGATCCTGCAGGGCCTCCACGTGCTCGGGATCCTTCAGGCCCGGAGTCTCTGGGGAGAGGCAGTGCCCATGAGCTTCCCTCCCAGGGTGCCCACTCACACAGCCCCTCGTGGTCCCCAGTGAGCCCCAAGCCCCAGCAAGCAACCTGCACACATGCTGGCGTGTGGAGGGAGCGGGGGAGCGGAAAGAGTCACCTCCCTCCAATGGGCTTGGTGTCTTTCCTCTGGGAGGCTCAGGCGCCCACTCTACCTGGTTTGAAGAGCACCAGGGCCTTCATGCAGGCGAACTCCGTGGGGTCCACTGCCAGCACCCGGAAGCGGGTGACGGTGTCCTGCAGGAAGCGCCGCTCCACGCTGGCCAACGCCAGGCGGCCCTGAGAGCTGCCGGCCACAGGGGCCTCGGCGGGGGCCAGCAGGGGACAGCTGTCCAGGGGCAGGGACCACTGGATGGCCCCAAGGAGGAAGAGTTCGCCCCACGCCTCTTCTAGCAGGATCACCTGTGCACGGAGAGGGTGAGGGCATCAGGGGGGCCGCCACGTCCTCGCTGGGGAAGGATGGTTGACCCTGGGTCTGGGACGCCATCCACTGACCCTCCAGTCCTGCTGCCTAGACATCTGTGGGCTTCACCCTCGTGGGGCAGTTGGGATGTCCAAGCAGCCTGGAGCCACAGGACGGAGGACAGCCTTGGACTCAGGCCCTGGAGTGTCCAAGCCGAGCGTGCTCAAAGGACTCAGCCTGACTCTGTGTTTTGGTGATACTAGGGATTGAACCCAGGGCTTTCACCAGCTACATCCTTCCCTCCACTCCCCTTTATTTGAGACATGGTCTAAGGTGCTAAGTTGCTAGGCTGGGCTCAAACTTGCAGTCTGCCTGTCTTTGCCTCCCAGAGTACTGGAATTACAATCCTGCTCCCTCACAGCCAGCTGGCTGGACTCCTGTGAGGCGCTTGCTCCCAATACAGCCCAGCCAAGCCTCAGCCTGCCTGCTGCTCTCTTCCTGGTCCATCCTGAGCACTGTTACCCTCCAGATGTGAAGAAGTCGGGATGATACCCAGACCCTGAAGTCATGGGCCTCTGCGCTCTT
Organism: Hystrix cristata; assembly: GCA_004026905.1. NCBI lineage: Eukaryota > Metazoa > Chordata > Mammalia > Rodentia > Hystricidae > Hystrix > Hystrix cristata. Next base: position 8,303 of record PVJO010020337.1, read on the forward strand.
GGGGAACCTGAGTCGGGGTTTGGGGATCACTCCGTCCTGCATGGACTGTTTGCAGGCTCGAGCGTCTGCCCACCAGAAGACACCCAGCGAGCCTGAGTCTTTACACCTGTGTGTCCCTGGTCGCCATCATTCCCGCTCCGCAGGGGTGTGACCCAGAAGTCACCACCTGAGCTGGGCCCGCCTCCACTTCTCCCTGCACAGGAGTGTGCGTGCTGCCAGTGTGGCTGGCTCTGGGGGCTGCAGACCCCGGCCAGGCCCAGCCCCGGGAGCCCGTGGCTGGCATACCTGGTCCCGGAAGGGCAGGGCAGACAGCACCGGCAGGTTCTTGGCCCACTTGACAGCCATGAAGAGCAGGCGAGCCGACATCTCCTGGACGCTGTCCAGGCCACAGGGTGACACTGGGAGCTCGGGGTCATTGCTGGTGACATCGATCATCTCCTCGGCTGCCAGAGGAGGCGGGGTCTTAGCAGCTTCCCTACCAGAAGCGGCGGGCAGCCTGGGGATGGGCAGACCCTGCCACAGTCTCAGCCCTGCTGCTCACCGTCCTCTGGCTCCAGCTTGGCACAGGTCTCGGCCGTTATGAGGCTGTCCAGGAAGTGGTGGCCCAGGGCTCTGGCCACAGGTGTGGGGCCCCGGACGATGGGCACCGCCGGGCTTGGGGTGGCCACCCGGAGCTTGGGCCGGGGCTCACTGTCGGAGTCAGCACTGTCCAGGTGGACCTGGGCCGTGCTCCGGGGCTGGCGCTCGTTCTGCACGGCTAGGGACACGGGAAGGGTCAGGACACAGAGCGGCCACGCTGCCGGCCCTTCTGCACCTACCCCGTGTTCCCACTCACCATCCTGGTTCATGCCCACCTGCAGGCACTTCTTCAGCCGGCAGGCCTGGCACTGGTTGCGGTGTGCTTTGTCCACGGGGCACATCCCCATGCCCGCCTGGCACCTACGAGGATGGGGAGTACAGGCTCAGTGTCCCAGCTGGGCTGCTTGGCTTGGGGACCGGGGCTGGCAGGTGCCCTCACCTGTAGATGAGTCCCCGTCGCACGCTGCGCTTGAAGAAGCCGCTGCAGCCATTGCAGGCATAGATGCCGTAGTGCTTCCCGCTGCTGCTGTCCCCACACACACGGCACTGCAGCGCGGGGCTGGGCACTGCGGCAGAGTGGGAGGAAGGGTGGGCCACAGAGTTCCGCCCACCCAGAGTCTCCCGTTTATTTTTGAGATACGCTGGCACCTCCAACTCACTATGTAGCCCAAGCTGGCCTCCAACTTGTGGGGATCCTCCTGCCTCAGTCTCCCCAGTGCTGGGATTATAGGCCTACATCACCATGCCCAGCTTCCGTCCCCCATTGAGACATGGTCCTCCTTCCTGCCCGGCCTATATTATGGGCCCCAGCTCTAGCTTCTCCCCCTCCCTACCTCTAGTCCCCAGTCCCCCTCATTCCCTGTGGATAGCACCAGGTTCCCATAAAAACACTCCTGCCCTCACCCCTGGAAACTTTTTGCTGCCAAGCCCTCAGGATGCTTCTCGGTGCCCTCCTCCCCACCATCTCGGCTGTTCTGTTGGCCACCCCATATCTCTAGGATTCTGGGTCCCTCGCTTTCCCCAAACTTGCCATCTCTAAGGTGCTTCGGCTCCTGTGCTGCACCCCAGGGGCCCACCCTCACCTCTGGGCAAAGCTGTACCTGCTGAATCTTCCCCCAGGCCCCACCTGCCTGGAGACTCCTTTCTGGAGACAGTCACAGCTGACGGCACAGCGGCAGCCACGTTGGAGCTCATCGGTGCTGTTGGCCTGACCCTGGAGGGTCCCGGGTTGTCTCTGCGTAAGTCTCCCGTCTCCTTGTGCTCCTGTGTCTGCTTCTACCTCTCCCTTGCCCTGCCGTCTCCTTCTTTCTCTTCCCCACCTTGGTCTCTCCCGCCTCCTGACCCCTCTGTTTGGACTCAGGACCGTCCCTAACTCCTGAGGTCCTTCGTAGCAGCGGCTCTGACTCGAGGAGATTTCTCTCAGGGCGGCGCTGGGCACGGTTTATGATCCTCTTAATCTTTACCATCTCTGTGGGGATCAGCGGGCTGCAACTGCAGCGTCACCAAGGTGCCTCTAGAGCTGGCCGGTCCTGCTGTCCCCACACAGCTCCCGGGCTGCCAACGTCCTCCGTCCCACCTGTCTTGTGCTCTCCGTCATCTGCGGCTTAGTGCCAAGTCCTGAAGGGAAGCATGTGCGGACCCCACTGCTCCTGGACCCCAATCTCCGAGGATCCGGCGCACCTCTCAGAGTGGGGACTCACTTTGGTTCTGCCCACTGCAGCCCGCCACCCTGGTGCTTCTCTCCCCAAGCTGTTAGTTCTTCCACTACCGGGGCCTGAACCCAGGGCCTCTGCACTGAACTACAGTCTCAGCTGCCCAGGCTGGGTACAACAGATGCCTCGCACTTGCGATCCTCCTCCTTCAGCCTCCCAGATCAATCTCATGATGAAGGACAGCTTGGGGACCATCAGGACTTGAGGCCTTTGCCCCCTGGGAGACTGGCAGTCCCTGGATGCCCAAGGGACGGGGTCCAACACAGGGCTGAGGCCAGCACAGTGGCCGGAGACTAGGCCTGCAGGACAGGGGTGGGGGTGAGGACACGGCCTGGGGGTGGCATGGCTCTCGGTGGCCTCCCTGTCCCGTCCTCTCCTGTCCCTGGCAGCCATCCCCAGGATGCCTCCAGGGGGAGGAGAGTGAAGGGGGCTCTTCCTTCTCAGCCGTGGCAGGGAGGGGGATGGGGGGTGCAGATCCAGGTCCCTGCTCCCTGCTTGGTCACATGCCAGGAGTCCCTGAGCGAGGGATGAGCTGCCTGAACCTTGGTGAAGAGAACACCAGGACCTCCTGACTGTGGTGCAGCCAGGGAAACTGAGTCAGTCACTTAACTCACAGCATGTGCTTCCTAATGAGGTAGATGAAATAAGATACAAAGAGAGGAGACAAGTAAATGATAATTAAAATACAGTACTGGACTTTTAAGACCATCACAATTTCTGGCACCAAGTGAAGTTCCCTTGGCAATCACACCCACTCTCCTCCCTACCGGACCATCACACCGACTCCCTCAGGACGAGGCCCATAAACAGGCTGCACTGAGGATGCAAGTGACAGGAGCCCCAACCCAAGATAAAGGGGCAGGTTCAGCAAACCCAAAGAATGTCCAAATCGCCTACTAAAAATGGCTCATTACCTGGAGAAGGGGCCGAAGCCCTTGGGGCGCCTTTCCCTGGGTTTTCTACCCCTTTCAGGGTGCTATACAAGTTCCCAACTCTAAACTGTAAGCTTCTCTGCCCCCACGGACCCCAGAGGTCCTTCTAGGGCCCCTGCCCTCTGGGGCCCAGTGGAAGCTTCTGGAAGGACACTGGCATCGAGGGCACAGGGTGGGGCGCGGTCGCTGGAAGGGGGTTAAGGCTCACTGTGACAGAGCAGCACTATTGCGGATTTGGGAAGTCAGCCCTGGGCTTTGCGAGGTAATCGGCTTTCTGGGGCCTCACAAGATCGAGGCCACAGGCTCAGGCTCTCACCAGTCCCTCTCTGTCCTGTTGCCAGAAGTCCCCTCCATGGGGGAAAAGGCGCTGTCCCTGAACCTGGCCGAGCCCTCGCTCCTCCCCACCCACAGAGCCACCCAGACTTCCACAGTGGGCTTCGACACCAGCGCCCCCAACCATCCTCCCTGACTCACCTGGGCCCTGGCCCAAGGGACACCCCTGGAGACTGCGTATGGGACAGCAGCCAGGCCTGGGCTGAGCAGTGGACTCACTGGAAGGTCCATTCAGAGACAGAGGGACGCTCAGGACCCAGGTCGGGGGACACACACAGGCTGGCGTCACACAGGAGCCTCCGCCAGCCCAGTGCCCCCCAAGCAGGTGCGTGTGCCATGGAGGCCCATGCCCAGCACTTGTAGCCTCCTGTTCAAACTTCACAGCAACCTGAGAGAAGCGCCAAGGAAACTGAGTCAGAGAAAAGGTCACACATCCACAGGGAAGGAGGGAGATAAAGATAATTTAGGGGTGCAGTCTGTTTAAACTGAACACACAGAATAGGGCCAGGGACAGAGGGCAGAGCCAGAGGCGGCCATGCGCCAAGCACTGAGCCCTCTGCCACGGGGGTCTCCCAGGGGCCTGGGTGGGCGCAGGGCAGCAGAGGCCAGCAGCAGCTCAGCCTGGCAGACTCGGGCTTAACGCCTGCCAGCCCGTCCAGCTTTACCTCATCCGGGCCCTGGGTGTGGGTGACGGGCTGCACCTGTGCTGGGTGGGCAGCTCCAAGCGGGCGGATCACACGGCCGAGTGGGGAGTGCAGGAAGGGGGCTGGGACCCAAGGGCTGAGATTGCGCCCTTTTGGGGGTGAGGAGGGTGGATGGGGTCTGAGAGCTGCTCTGGGGATCTCTGCAGCCAGCAGAGTGACGGAGCAACAGACTTTGAATCACGGGCACAGGTGTGTGGCCCAGGTGTTACCAGGGTCCTAAAGCTGCCAGGCACTCACAACCACCTGATCCTTTGTGTCTTTGATGGAAGACTTCAGACAAGATGTGTGGCCTGTTGGCTAGTGTGGGTTAGGGGATTATTGGATATGATAGCTTTTCTGGGGGGGATAGGGGAGACAGACAGACAGACACACACGCATAGCACCTTCAAGCATGAAGGGGGGCAAGGTGGGCCAAGGCAGAGGTGGGCCAAACGAGGTCTCGCGCGCCATTTCTGTCACTAACTGGGCCTTCCTGGGACATCCTTTCCCTGTACGGGGCACTACTTTACAAATACAGTTGCTGTGTGTACCTTCTCCAGAGGGAAGTGGGGCCCCGTGAACCCCTTAGCTGGGTTCTCCATTTGCGTTGTGTGGAGACCTCGAGGTTTTTATTTAACTCATTTAGGCCCAAGGTTGCCATTTTTTTTGAATTTGTGCATGAAATTCATATACGTTACCTAGAAAAATACCAGGACCAAGACTCTGAAGAAAACAATGTATATTACCTTCCGTTGCTGTGGGTTGTTTCAAGAATGGAACAGCAGGCATAAAAGGACTCATCTTTTTAGTCCTCGTTTGCGGTGCACAAAGTTTACCTCCAGCCCACGACGCTGATGCACGGACACAACACAGCTGCGCTTTCACACGCTTTCCCATGCCTCAGTCTCCACGCCCCTCCCATTCTCCTCATTACCGTCAATACTAGCGCTTTTAGTTCACATTTACAACATGTAATGTTTACATTCACTGTGGGTATTTGGTACATGTACGTGATTCATTTTAAACATTTTCCTTCCCTTCCTGTCTCTGTCTCTTGGACCCCTTCCTGTTTGCTACTATCAGACTTTATTTGGCTCTTTATTTACACTCCGCCTTAACTCAAATGAGAGCTACCACATGGTATTTAAGTTTTCCAGGTGTATCCATTTTCCTTCTAGATGTCTTGGATTTGTCCTTCCTTATAACTGAGTAGTATTCCACAGTGTATAGAAACATTTCCTTTATCCATTCAAACCGTGTGTTTTTTCTAACTCTGAGCCATGGCCTGGACTTTTAGGAGCCCTAGATTTTATCAGCATGCTCCAGAAGGTTAAAAAGCACAAGATCATGTGGATCTTATCTAAGGCGGCACAGTTTGTAATAGCTAAATCTTGGAAACAGCCCAAATGCCCATCAACCGATGAATGGATAAAGATGTGGGTTTTTTTTTTTTTTAAATACAATGGAGTACTACTCTGCCAAAAAGAACGCTAAACTTGAAACATTTCTAGGTGAATGGATGCACCTTGAGACCATACTCTTAAGAGAAGTAAGTTGGACACACAGGTTTAAATACCGCATTGTTTCTCTGGTGTGAGAAACAGAGTGTAAATAAGGACTAAAATGTATTATATCGGGAAAGGGAAGAAATGTTCAAATGGGGAGGAGAACAAGGGACAGGGGAAGGTGAAAGGAACAGAGGGACAAGGAAAAAAAAGAATAAAATGAGAAAAAATAGAAACAAAGCTTTGTAAATAAGGAGGGGAAGGGGTTGGAGGGAGGGGAGGGGAATGGGGGAAAAAAAGCAGCAGCAAGATACATCATGTACAGGTACAAATCCCCTATGAAGAATGTTATCATTATGAATACCTAAAAGTTAAAAAAAAAAAGGAAATGAAGAAAAAAGCCCCAAACATCTACATCTTCATTGCTTTCCAGTTAGCCCCCCCCCCCCACTCTCCAGCCTGCTAAAACTAAGTTTCTGCCCACCACTGGCAAGCCCAGGACTCAGCGTGGCAGCCGCTGGGAGAACGTGACCCAGCCTGGCTCACGCTGTGTCCCCCCAGGGCGCGAGGCCAGGTGGCAGGGCTGGGCCAGGACAGAGCTGGGGGAGGGCGCCCCGTCCCTGCCTAGCCCTTGACACCTGTGCGTGCAAGTCTCACTGTCTCTGCCTTCTAATGAGGTTGCCTCTAGAAACAAGTTTGGTCCTGAATGCAGCAGCTCATTCCGGGTCAACGTTCTGTCAGACAGAAGAGCCTGGGAACAGGGGTGAAGGGTTTAGAGTAGCTGAGAATGAAGATCACAGAGCACTTATTGGACAGGAAGTTGTACTGTATTCTTCCAACTTTTCTACCCTGGGTATGGATTAGAGGGACGAGAACAAAACCCACCTAATAAAAGGCACCTGTCACGTTTGACCAGCCTGTTCTGCCTGTTTTCACTTTTGCTAAAACAGCATCTCACTGTGCAGTTCAGGCTGGCCCCAAATTTGCAGTGATCCTCCTGCCTCAGCCTCTCGGGTGCACGTGCACCACTGCACCTGGCTGTTTTCACTTTATCAGTTTGACTCCTCGCATCTTTCAGAGGCAGCCCAGCACCTCCCTAAGCCTAGCCTTCGCTTCTTCAGCAGGCAGGGGCCGGGAGCTGAGTCCTGTGCTAGAGGCCGGTGGGGGCGGGGTCCCCAATGTGTGACGGCCAGCTGCTGGGGCAGACGCCAAAGGATTACTCAGCCCAAAGCCCTGGATGTGCTGACGAAGCCACCAGAGGCCACCTTATCACTAATACAATTATTCCCCAGGGGACAGGTCAGCAGCTTCCTGTGACTCCCTGGAGGTGGGGGTGGGGCTGGGTAGGATGGTGGCGTTCCAGCTAAAGGTACAGAGCTAGCCTCCTCCTTTGGGTCCTGTCACCAGGAGGTCCCAGGCCTGAGCACGACCTGGGTCCTGCCAGAGCGGGGTGGGTGACCAGGCCACCATCAGGCTGGCGTCCATCCAGCAGCCGTGGGATCTGGGTCTGGGACAAGGCTTATCCCAGCACCGGGCCTGGGAACCTGTCTGCTCAGGGGATTTCTCCAAAATGCTCCCACCCCGGGCAGCCCCCCGACCCCCACGGCCCACAACACCATCTCCAGAACCTGGAGAGCGCTGCCGGAGGTTCGAGTCCGAGGCCACTCCGGCAGCAGCCTGAGTTCAACACCCAGCGGCTAAAGGATGCCCCGAGCCTGTGGTGGGCAGAGGGCCGCCCCTGAGTTTCTGTACAGCGGTGACTGCTTCCTTGGAAACAGGCCTGCCACTCACACTCACAGAACAGCGCCTGGAGCCTGGTTTCAGGTGTCAGGGGGGCTTTCTGGCCACAGATCACAGGGTGCCTTTCTCCCCCAAACCAATTAATGGCCGAATCCCGAGAGGCAGACGCCAGCCAGTGGGGAGGGTCCTGAACAAAGCTTCTCTGTCCTTGTCTCAAGAAAACAGAGCAATAACCAGATCTTGCTCCCCAGCCTTCCCGGCCCTTGGCTAGTGACATCCCCTTGAAACACACGCAGGGGCCCAGACTGTAGGGACGTGTGCATGGGGGCCACACGACTCTGTCCCAGCTACCTGGGAGGCTGAGGCAGGATGGTCGTGGGTTCAACCCACAAGGACATCACCCTGCCTGCGCCTACTGCGGTTTATTCTGAGGTCTCACCGTCGTGACAGCTGCAGGCTTTACAGAACTGTCCTGAGCGGAACCGTTCCTAGGAACAGTGTTCTAGTGGGACGTGCGGTGTATCCTCCTGTGTGACTTTGATATCGCATCAGCTGTGTTTTCTGACACTTTTTAGCTACACTTACGAATTTGGCAAAAATGCCCAGTGCCCTTCCACGGAGAGGAGCACATGTTCTTCAGAAAGATGCCTCGGAACACGCATGAGCTCACAGCGGTTCTCCTCAGACAGGGTGCAGTAAGGGAAGTGGCCCTGCTTCGGCCACAAAGCCCTACCAGGTCCCTGAGACACACAGCATTCAAACTGCCGTTTCCTCCTCTTCTTTCTCTTCTTCCCCTCCCTTTTCTCTTTTGTACTGGGATTGAATCCAAGGCCTTTGCACTGAACCCCATCCCCAGCCCTTTCTACTGTGAGGCATCATCTCACTAAGTTGAGCAGGCTGACCTCAAATGTGCGATCCTCCTGGCTCAGCCTCCCAAAGGTGTAAGGGTGTCTCTTCAGCCTTGTGCTCTTTAAAAGGATTTCTTACACAAGCTTGGCATTGTGATGTGCAAGATGGTGCTGCCAGTCACAAGACGCTGAAATGGCTGTACACATTTTTTGACACACAATGGTGTATTCCCAAGAAGACTTTAACTGCCATTGAAAGGTGTTTTATATACAGGAAGATGAAATGACAGATATCAACAGTAAACAAAAACCACAGCTAGTTCTTACAGGCATTCTGATACTGAAGTTTAACATACTTTGATATATAACGTCTATTTAAATAAATATTGACATACAGCATATATTAAATGCAATATAGTATTGAATACTAATATTTTTCTTCTTTCATGGGTCTTAGATAGTTCTTCAGCAGAAATGATGGTCTATTACTTTTTTATTTACCTCTGCCTCCATCTCCCAGAGAGCTGTGATTACAGGTAGGTGCTACCCAGCGGAAAAGGTTGTTTTTAATTGAATAAATGATGGTGACGTGTCCCTGTAGTCCCAGCTACTGAGGGGCTAAGGGAGGAGGATCGCTTGATCTCAGGAATTAAAGACCGATCTGGGCAAAGCAGAGGACCCTGCCTCAGAAAGAGAAAAAAAAAAAAAAATTGAGGTGTAGCTGAACGGACAACTGCACTTATGGACGTGTGGGTTTCCCTGCCCTGTGTTTTGTTTGTTTGCTTTTTTTCAGACAGGGTTTCATACGGGACTACAAAGCCCAAACTGGCCTCCAAATTGGGGCGATCCTCCCTCCCTAGCCTCCTCCATGTTGGGATTATAGATGTGTGCCCCACACCCAGCCTTTCCTGCCCTGTTAGCTCTAATTTTGTGACTGAAATTTTACATAAAACTTTAGTTTAAAATATGCACATGCACACAAGCTGACCACATGGAACATGAGACCAGAACCGGGTCGGGTGACCTCGAGCGCCCTGTGTGCACACTCTCTGGTTCAAGCCCTTTTCCTTCCCACCATCCCCACTCTAGAGCCACTTTCCCTGGCAGAGAGAGCTCTGGGGGGTGCTGTAGTACGGGGACCCCTCTGTAAGGACACCAGATGCCATGGGGGGTTGGAGCTCGGTGCTCCCTTCCCCTCACCTACACCTGGTGCTGACATCTTGGGATGGCCCTTCCCTCCTGCCCACACTTCACCACCACTTTGAGTGTGTCCCTCTGAATCCGGGTGTCCTTGGTTCCCACATCGCAATCATCATCATCATCATCAGTTATTAGCTCCAGCCAGGGCCCTCCACCACAAGCTTTAGGAACAGAAATCCTGTCTGGATCACCGAGGGGCTGGACGCACAGCAGGAGACTGCTAGCTGTTACCTGAGCGACCAAGGGAACCCAAACTCGTCCTGGGCCCCACGGTGCCCAGGACTGTAGCTGCCGCACACCCAGCCTCGCCCTCCCTCCCGGCCAGAAGGTTAAGATCAACTTGGCGACTCCGGGAAGAGAGAAGGAAGGGGAAGAGTTGCTGATGGTCCAGGGAGAAGGTGTTTTCACACAGGGCAGACATGGAGCCCAGAACCCGGATCAGCGCATGTTTCCCGCCGGGGGACAGGAGCTCCACTCCCAGACTGCCTGGCCCTTGCTGGCGGCCTCTTTCCACCGCTGTTCTGCGCTCACAGAGCCTCCCACCTGGTGCTTACTACCTGGCTAATCACAAAATCGTGGGTCTTCCACCACCCCGCAAGGCCGCAAATGGAGCCCCTCGCCAGTGAGCAGCCGGCCCATTTCCCAGCATGCTTCACGGTGGACACGTCCGTAGTACCCGGATGTATTTTCAGGCACGGGACTTACAACCTTATTGACAAATTCGACAGGAGTCACCACGTGTTTAATGCACAATTTTGTCTTCTCCACCCCGGCAGAGCATCAGCTGTGATTCTTTCTGACAAACCCACCGTCCTGACAAACCCACTGGGGGCGTCAGAGCTCCCGCACGCCCACGAGTACCCCGAAGATGGCGCCGGATGGAAAGGCCTCGCCGCACTGAATCACGGGATGCGACCCTGGCACTCAGCTACAGCGCGCCCCTGAACAAGGATTTCCTGCGTTTCCATGAGAACTATGCAGATAATGTGGCAGAACAGCCCGAGACAGTCTTTGACCGGCCTTTGCTTTTTTGAATTCTACAGGCGACTGCCTGAAGGATTTAGGCAGCAATGAGCAGGGAGGTCATTTTCGAGCTGAAACTGGGCACCACTGTCAGGTTAAACTGGGAGGACCTACCGGTGACAGGAGCCATCCCCACACAGGTGTCATCCTGCAGTTGCTCCTGGTCAGAGGGCTTCGCTGTGTCACACTTGAGGGGTCTGAAAAGAAAGGAGGAATGCAGCATGGCAGGCAGGCGCCGTCTGGTCGGAAGGGAGACGCTGGGAGCAGGGCGGGGGAAGAACCTGGCCGGGAGGAGGTCGTGCATGCTGATGGGGACACACAGCACCTGGGAGATGACTCAGCGGTGATCAGGAGTTGATGCCCTGAACCTGGGAGCTGGAATGTTGTGCACCCAGCCTGCCTGCTGCTCCCCTGAGTGGGGACCGCCAAGGTAAACGAGCTCTTTCTTTTTTTCAAGTTTTTATTAGGACATGTTTGCAGTACATAATGTTTACATTCACCTTAGACGGTGGGTACCTATACTTGATATACCTTAACTCTTTTTATTCCTTTGCAGGTAAGAATAGCCACCGAATAGGATCTAAGAGGAAGTTGGTTGGATATAGGAGGAGATTCTGGGAATGTGTTTGCTCTCTTGGTAAATGGAGATGAGTGCAATTGCAAGCTGCCCTTCCTATGTTCTCCCCTGAAGATGGATGTGATCGCTGGAGGAGACACTGTCTTGCAATCATGAGGGAGAGATCAAGAGAATGCCAGAGAAGCAGGCTCTTAAACCCTTAAGTTCCTGGACCAATGCCAACAACTGTATCCCTCCAGACTTCTTGTTATAAAAGAAGAATTCCTCAATCTGTGTAGTCAGGTTTGCTTTTATGTATGACCAAATGAATGCCTCAATGACACATAATCTGGCTAGCAAAATGAAATCAACAATCACAGAGGCCTAAAACCATTTCTCACCCTGTGTTTCATGAATGAAAGTAAACTGATAGTTTAAGTCTTCAAATCTAGGCTTCACAGAACACTGTGTTCTTTTTGGGTGGGGGGGCAAGGTCTTGCTATATATAGTTCAGGTGGGGCTTGAACTTGCAGCAATCCTCCTGTCTCAGCCTCCGAGTGCTAGGATTACAGTTTTGTGCCAACATCTGAAGATCTCTTTTTGGGGAGTGTGTCTGGTACCCTAACTGTCCCGGCCATACATGGAGCCCCCAAAACCCACATGTGACCAGCCTGCTGGCCTTGAGACTGCTCGATGTTTTTGGTGGGGGCTGCTGGAAACCATGCAGATAGATCACGAATAAGATCAGAGGACACACAGACACGTTAACAGTGCAGATATTTAAACCACTTTATTGTATTTTTACAATAAAAATAAATTAGTCATACACAAAAATAGTTGTCATTTGTACTGAAAATAGGCTGTATTTACTCATATAATTTACCGTCTACTCTCTATTCCTTATGTGGTAATTTCACACTGCACAGGAGCCTGGGGTGGACGGAGTATGCAGTGAGCTCCTTACCACTTCCTCCCGGCTATGCAACCACAGGACAACCTCGTCGCCCTGGGTGCAGTGGTCCCCAGCAGGGACCAATGGAGCAGGGGACACTGCTGCAGGTCTCCAAGCCTCTCCTTGTCCCTGTCTGCAGCTGCTGGTGAGCCTACGACAGCAGGTGACACACAGCATGAAGAAAAGGATGTGGGAATGAGGAGCGGGCAGATTATATGAGGAAATACAACATTAAAGATGGAAAGAGGGCGATCGCGTCAAGGAGCAATGCCGGGGTGAAGGCCCCCAAACAGTCAAAAAGCACAGTAATTTATATTCCATCTTAAACCCCAAGGAGTTTGACTCATCCGCGTACTAAATGATGGTAAAAATGGACTTAGAATAAGGCAGTGTGGGGTAGCAACATTCCAGGAAGCTGATTAGTATGGTCAGATGATTTTATACAAATGTGGATGGTATATGCAAATAAATACCTATTGGTTCCTTTAAAATTAACATACTCTAAATAATAGAACTATTTTGGTGTAGTGGCTTATTCTGCAGATAGAGTTCAGAATACATATTTCCTATAAACATCTTGTATTTACAAAGAACAACATAATAAGTTATCACAAAGTATATCCTTCTGTCAAACTGAATGGGGGAAACAGGAGGCCAAGGCAGGTGGGGCTTCGTTTAGGTAACAGAAGGGGTTTCTTCGTACTGAGGCCAGGGGCTCATGGTCTGGAAGATGCTGAGAACGTTGGCCGGAAGTTGCCACATTCTAGTGGTCACTGTCACACAGCATGAGGGGAATCAGCGTACAACCTGCAGGCGGGGCTGGTTCAAGGCTGAGAGAATCATTATCCCAGCAGAGGCCGAGGAAAACAAGGAGCTCACTTAGAGCTCACGGAAAGCTGTTCTAGTAACAGTCACTAAAGCCTAGACTTGGCAGTGACCTTGAACAGCAAGATGCCAAGCCAGATGTCTGAGACCCTTTCCTGTATCCCGACACAGGGCCATCTAAGGACAGGCCAGTCACTGCTTGGTTCTTGTGCGAGAGCAAAAACCTGGCTCCCTTCTCACTCCCAGGCCTGGGACAGCTCTCATGGTGCCCGAGTCCTTCTCCGGGCTGCACACCCTCACGAGGCCCTTCCTCCTGTTTCTAGCCAGCTGCCCTGGATGTCCCCAGCTGGACGTTACACATGGTCAACAGACTCCTGAAGTGCAGCTCCATGGTCCCACGTGAAATGAGGTATGACTCTTGCCCATGTACGTGTTCTCCTCACATCCTGTGGGTTTTTTTGGTGGCTCCATTCCTATTTCTTGAGCTCAGTCAACTGAACTATAACTCCAAACCTTTTACTTGTATAGTTATTTAAAAATCCAAAGGTAGATCTTTATGTTGCTTCCTGGTGAGTTGTTAATATAGTCACCTGTTAGCTAAACCCTTCGCTCCCGAACTTCATGTCATCCCGAGTTTCTTTTCCGCCACAGCACCTACTTCTCCAGCTCAATCATGTTAAAGAAACAAGGACCAGATGTTGGTCTCCACCTACTGGGCTTTACATAGATTATTCAACCTGGCCTAACTGCTGTAGTCTTTCTTCTTATTGCTTCTATTTATGACTTTTTCTCTTTTAAAAATTGTTATCCCAACTCTACCAGAGTGATATTAATGGAAAAAAATTGAAAATGTATTAATGGCTTAGTACAGTCATATTGAGATTTCTCTTGCTGCCAAACAGCCTGGTCAAAACAAGCTGAACTAGAGGCTCCCCTTTTCTGTCCTTTGGGAAAGCTACTCTCTCAAGAGTGAATGTAAACACTGGCAATGAGTGGATGATACATACTCAAGGAAATGAAGAAAAAATACCCCAAAGAGCCCTGGGTCAGAGCGTAAGGCAGAGGGACAGATGGGACAGTTCTGAGAGGTCCAGTCTCCCTGGTTCTCGCCAGCTGGGTGCACCTCAAACCTTCACTGAAGGGAACTGGCTCCCTCTAGCGGGGGCCTTGCAAGGCACTTCCTAGCGTCCTGTATTTCTTGTTTCTCTTCTAAGGGGGACCTACAGGTGGCTCAGAGGACGGGAAGGATGGAGGTGAGGAGGCGGCCTAGGCTGGGAAACGCATGACTTTTGTCTGATGCTCTGCGAGGAAAACACATAACAGCTTTGACTGATCTAATTTTAAAATTCAGAGCAGGGAACAAGGGGAGAAAAAGCAGTGTTGAAAGATAAATTTCCATTCTGTATTCTGGCCAAGGAAGGTATGGAAGGCAGGAAGGAGATAGTGGATGAGGAGAGAAGTGGAGAAAGGGGTGCTGGGAAAGGAGACAGCGCTGTCTGGAGGGAGTGTGCCCCAAGGTAGACTTTTCTTAGACTCCGTCCCTGGAAAGGGAGCGCTGGAAACATCCAAGTCCCTGTGGGACGGGCTGTGCTGGAGCAAGGGCAGCTAGGAGCTGAAGTAAGAACTAGGCAACTGGCGCAGATCTGCTGTCTCAGAGGCAAGTTAGCAAATCTTCTGTTCTAGTCACCTGCTTCTAAGTAGGCGTGAGTCCCAGTTATAGCTCATTGTTTGCTGGAAGGAAAAAGACCCGACTTGGGCTCCCCTTCTCCCCGCGAAGGCACAGGCTGGTCCATTTCTCCGACCCAACCCCATACTTGTCAGGATGGCCGTGTCCTGGGAGAGCCACTGTTCTCTCAGAGAACCATTTGGTAACATACTGGGGGAGGGCACAGGACACTGTTACACGCCAAAGAGAAAGCCATACTTGATCCAGATGTGATGATTCCTGAGGTGGAAGGCCTGGGGGGCTCCCCGCCCACAAGTCAGCAAAGGCTCTTTAGGGACACAGCACTCCCTGCTCCCTCGATGTGGCGGCCTCGCCCCTGTTGGGTGGCTCTGACAGCTGGAACTCTCCTTCACTTATGCTAAACCAGCCTTCTCTCTGCGCCCACTGATCCTGGCAGCCCGGCGCATGAGGAAAGTTCTCCAGGCAGCTTGCAAGGACTGCAGCTCTGCAGGGCCTGAAGGCACAGCGGAAGGACAAACAAGAAGCCAGACCTGCTGAGGAAGGAGCAGGCACAGGGCAGAAACCCGCATCTCCCGCCTCACAGCAGTCAGACCCGCCAGTCACATGAGCACCGGCAGAGGAGGGGACCCCTGGGAAAGGCGCCTAGGCTCCCTAGGCACAGGATCCTGCAGGACACCCCCAGGACACCATCCAGAGCTCCCGAAGGCCCGAGGCCAGCTCAACACAAGGGGCAAGCGAGCTGCAAATTCTCATCCACTTGGCAGAGTTTCTGGCTGAAATAAATGCTCAGGGGAAAGCGGAAGGCTTGCTTTGAAAGGAAATACGCCCTGGACCAGGAATGGGAGATATTTACAAATCCACAGTTGTTTAGCCTGATATTCTTCTTGATGGTGCAGCAAAAGAAAATAAACATTTAAATTGTTTTCTAACTGGACCACACCCCACTTCAGACCAGAGGCGCCTCCAGCTCCCTAGCTGGGTGAAGGGAGTCGGGAGACAAGAGTGGGGTGTGTGCGTGCTATGGTGCCTTCTCCCAGGCTGGAGGTCAAGTCTAGGGAAGGTGAGGGCTGTGAGTCATGTGGGCAAGGGGAAGGATTGGGGAGCACAGAGAAAAGTCCACAGAGCACCCCAGAAAGACCAAAGTGAGACTCTTCATAATACACCCTGGAGCTTTTGTGGGGCCCATAGGCTGGACTTGGAGGAGCCCAGCAGAGAAGGCAGAGGACGGCGAGAGCCATGTGCAGGGGCCCAGCAAGAGGGACGCATCGCTTGGGGTGGAACCGGAACATCAGGCAACCCCCCTGGTCCCCGCTGTGACTGTGCTGTCCCTGGCTGGATGGATTTAGGGTGGTCAGACCTGTCCCTTTTGGTTGGGGAGAAAAGCAGGCATGCTCAGGGCCAGAGGTAAAAAGCAGAATCCTGGGCTGTGTTCGCTGGTGGGAAACTTCTCAGCCTCCTGGCTGGAAATGAAGCCACCTCCTCCAGGCCTCAGGCCCCCGAGGACCTCAGGCAGGTGAGGCTTGTGAGTAGGTGACCTGGAGGGCACTTAGCTCTGCCAGGATCGCAGGTCCTGAGTTGAGCCTCAGTTTCCTTGTCAAAAAGAAAAGTGGGAGAATTACTCTTCCACTGTTCCTATCTGGGATGCCATGAGCCACAGAGGAGCTATTATCTGGGAATACGCCGACTGGCACGCGAGACGGCGCTCTGTTAACATGTGATAAGGGTCCTAAGGCGGGAAGACGGCTGGTGGCTTGAGAGGGAAAACAGGCACGGTGGCTGAGGTCACAGAGGGGTGCATGTGTCAGCGAGACTTATGGGCTCTGAATGGGGGTGCCGCCTCCTCTGACTTCCAAGGGGTGCCCACTTTGGAGAGGCCGGGAGCACCCGGGACGAGGCAGCGGCCAGCAGGGACAGCCACTGACTTGGACAGTGCCAGGGCCGAGAGGGCACCGTCTGCAGGTGCCGGGTCCCAGGGGGCGGGAGTCCACGGCAATGCTTAAGGGACCCGCGGTGGTTTTCTAACACCCCGGCACCGAACTCCTGGCACCGGAGGAACACGTGACTGGAGGCAAAGTAGTGACGATGCTGGCTGGCGGCGCCCCAGGCTGGGGAGCCCTGGCAGGGCAGGGACCGGACACAGCGCAGGTTATCTGCTGCCCAGCAAGCCCGCGTGCCTGGTGGCCACCCGGGTACAGGATGCGCAGCAGGCCGTCTTGTAGTAGTTGTAGACGCAGAGGCGCGCCTGCACCACCACGTTGCAGTTGTAGTACTTGTCTTGGCAGTTTTCATCTGCAGGGAAGAAAGTTAAAGAGACTCTTTGAGCCCAAGAAGCACCTGGACCAGCAGGGAGATAAAGGGCGGTAGGTGCAGCCTTTCATCCTGGCCCTGCCGTTGATCACCTACGTGAGGCGGGTGTGTGTGCCAACAGCTTACAGTGCTTTAATTCATTCATTCATTCATTGGTGTTTTTGAGACAGGGTCTCACAATCTAGTTCAGGCTGGCCTTGAATTCACTATGTAGCTCAGGCTGGCTTTTCAAATTCATGGTGATCCTCCTGACTCAGCCTCCTGGGTGCTGGGATTACAGGTATGTGCCACCACACCCTGCTAGCTCTTGCTTTTCTATATAAATGTAAGACCCAGTTTGCAAGACTTTTCTATGAAAAGGCCTGTCTGGATTTTCATGAATACTGCTTGAGTTGACAGGCTAACTTGAGAAAGAATTGACAGTGTATTTCTCAGCTGCGTGCTTTTTTATATTACTCACACATATATTTAGATATAACGTGCAACAGTCTTTTTCAGGGTATCCTGTCCTAGGAGGTATAATATAATTAGCCATTTCCTTCTATTGCTAGATGTGTCTTTGCATCCAAGTTCTGTGAGTTATAACAAATTATGAAATTTACTCACTGGGGCTGAGGGTCAAACCCAGGGCCTCCTGCATGCTAAGCATGTGTGTGACACCTCCAGCCCTTATTCATTTATTAACTCTACAGCATTTATTGGGCCTTGTTCCTTATGCATATGTGTATTTTCACATTCTCAAGAGCACATCTTTAGTATAATTTCCTGGAGGTCAAAGATAATGAGATATTGATCAGTACTGACAAAGTTCTTTCCAAAATGATCACACCAAGGCACAAGTCGGAGCTTGATCTTTCCCCTAAAACTTGGCCAAAGATGAGTAGTATCAAAATTTTAAAGAATTCACTAGTTTTATAGAAAAATATGAATGCCCATGTTTTTCAAAATTTGCATTTCTGATACTAGCTGCTCAAGTATTTTTCAGCCTCTTATGGTAGATTTAACTCCCTTATCCTTTACAAAAGTGGATCACTTGCTTTTTTTTAATTCAATTGCCTTTTTAAAAAAATGAATTTGAATGAGCTCTGTGTACATTAAGGATTTAACGCTTTATCTCCTTGAATGGCATTTACTTGATTGTATAATGCTTTCAATTGTAAGATGATTTAGTAATGGCTTTTGGGGATAAAATGAAAGATCATAATAATGTTTGCATGTTAAAAAAGCTGCACTCACATACTATTTTCTTCTTTGGCATGGAAATCAAAATGTACACCTAAATTTCTTTACCTTCAGAGTCAGCAAGTGAGGCCTAGGAGGTATGTACTCTGTGGCTTATATCGTGGGTTCAACGCCTGGATTTGGTGGGGGCGGGCGTTGCTGGGGATTGAACTCTGGGCTTGTGCTCTGCCATTGAGCTAAATCCTCAACCCCTGGATATTTTTAGTAGGTTTATCTCTCACAGTACAATTTTGAGGCATATCAAAGAATACCAAACTTTTGTTTACATATTCTATTTGGTTGGTCTCGTACTTTCCCTTTTTTTTCTTAATTGAATTTCAAATAATTGGAAGCTAAACAATTTTACCTCTTTGCAAAGTTCTACCAAAGACAAGCTCATTGGAGTGATAAAAAAAAATCATACTATATTAGTAAGAAACCTTTAACAAATGTGTGCTGGCTGAGTGACTCAACTTTAGAACACATGAATTGGTTCTGCCAATGACTCTGAGCTTTGAAATTTATAGAATCCATTTCACTGATCTGGCAATTTTGACCTCCTTGAATCATCCACTTCCATGTGCTGGAGACAAGCAGGCAAGTGGATACATATAATGTTTCTTTTCAATGTTGCATTATAATACAGTCTTTAAAAATGATGTAACAACTTGTCATCCAAATTCAAATTAAGTTTCACCTGTGTGGCGGTGCCAATGGTAAGGAACACAAAGAGATTACATTGGTGTTATTCTTAATCCTTCTGGTTGGCCGCTGTCTTTCAGACTGATTATAGCACATCCTATCCTCCTTAAATGTGTTTCACATTTTTCTCACAATTCTTCCTGTTCTCTTCCTTGTCCTCTCCTTCTCCTCCTTCCAACTTGGGCTATGATGACTTAACAGGAAAATTGTTTTTAATTTATTCTGTTCTCACATCCACCAATAAATCTCTGGGTTTGGGGTCTCACTTATGAAGGCTTTAATCAAGTCAAGGAAATGTATACCTTTTTCCAGCCTTTTTACAGTGTGTTTTCTGTTAGGATCTTTAACCCATTAGGCATTTATGCTTATTTGTATATAGTATAGTGTAAAAGTGAAGATGCGTGTTTTTTAAAACAGATCTTTGTCTTGATACAATGGAAGTCTCTCCTCATTTGATCTTCAAACTTTATCACAGTTAATTTCTCTTGTGTAAAGAATTCTGTTTCAGAACTCTGTAGGTAGCACTGGTATGCCCATCCCTGCCCATGTCAGTAACATACAGTTTTTGTTTCTGTGGCTTCATCATATGCATGCATACATGGGTAACAGACATGGTTTGAACATGGTTTGTCCCCTGATTCATGTAGGCATGTAATCCCCAAAGACTGATGCCTGAGAGCTAAGCAAACCTCTTTTCTTTATAAAGTTAGCTTGCTTCAGGTGTTTTGCTATAGTTACAAAGAGTTGACCAATACACAAGCAAGCTCTGCTCAGGCAATTCTTTTAATGATCTTTATGCCCAGGAAGTGTTAATTATTCTATCAACTCATGTTTCTTTTTACATTCCATAGCACAGTTTTCTTATTTTACTGTTTATTTTTCTAGTGCCAGACTTAGCCACTACTTGTTAATTTTCTTCCAGTGTCTTATGATGGAAGTAGGAGATGTCCACCAAAAGACTCATGTGTTACAGCAATTTTCAGAGGTGGGGCCTAGAGCTGTGATAGGAGCACGAGGGCTCTAGCTTCGTCCATGGAGTAATCCGTGGATGACAGGAGGATTTCATGGCATTATTGGGAGGTGACAGAAACAGGCAAGGTGGGGCCTAGTTGAAGGAAGTAGATGGTAGGGACATGAGCTTGGGGACTCTATCTTGTTCCTGGCCTCTTCCTCTGGCTATGGCTCTTTCTCTCTTACTCTTCATCTTGGCTATCATGTGGTGAGCAGTTTTCCTCTGCCACAATGTTCTGCCACGATGTTCCACCATGATGTCCCACCACAATGTTCCGCCATGATGTCCCACTGTGATGTCCCACTGTGACGCTCCACTGTGATGTTCTGCACCGATGTTCTGCCTCACCCCAGGCCCACAGCAACTGAACCAAAACCTCCAAAGTTCTGAGGAGCCAAATAACTCTTTTCTCCTCTAAATTGTTCTTCCCAGATGTTTGGTCACAACGATGGGAAGCTGACTAATACGCGATGGAATGCACATTTTTTGGCTCCTCGTGGGAACAGCCATCCCCACAACTTTCACTCACTGGGCATTACTAGCACAGAGGAAGCTCTTGATGACAGAGCATCCATTCTATAAGGAGCACAACTCTCCTGGGATGGAAAGGATGCTGGGTCAGTGCACTGAATCCTCAGGAGGAAGGCCCTGCCTGCAGTCTACTGCAACATCAATGTTTCCTTTGCCATCATTGTGGAGACATGAGGAGTTCTCATAAAGAGGCCCAGCATGTCTGTTCTGGGTGCCAGGCCTGGCCCAGCCTGGTGGAATATTCTGGGTAGACCTAGGTGGGACCAGGCATCCAATATGACTCTGCAGCTGTGTCCTCACCATCCTAATGGTGCCTTTCTTTGTCCACTTCACATGCCTGGCACCTTCAGCTCTACTTCCGCCTCTCCCCTGTGGCACCCTCCAGGGAATCAGGTCCTGTTTCCGGTGCAGGGGGTGTCCTCTGAGTCAGTGCTGCAGGACTCCCTCCATTGTGCAGCCCTCCTTGTCACCACCCACTTCTTGAGTCAGGTCACTGTGTCCGCTAGCTGCTAGGTCTGTGCTATGCACGGCGGACATCTGCTTCGATTATCACTGTCTCTGCCGGTTCGGGGCTCTCCCTTCCTCTCTCCTCAAACACTGCAGATGTTTCAGGGTCCCTTCTCATGCACAATTAAGGTAAAGTTGTACTAGTTTTCTTTTTTTGTGGAGTTGGGGACTGAACCGAGGGTCTTAAGCATAGTAGGCAAGTGCTCTACCACGAGCTACATCCCCAGCCCCACACTTTATCACTTGGACCTTACAGATGATGACAGAACCAAATCTTTGCGCGCATTATCATTTTAATCAATTTGTGCTGGTTTGTCTTGTGGTAGGCAGCTTGGACAGCCATCCGTGTTGTGAACAGTCATCTTCAATGACGACACTTAGAATTTCAAAACTGCTTTGACCTTCTGAACTCTGACTGCGCACAAGGTCACAGAGGGACCGGAATGTGCTTGACATTTTCACAGTAGAGAACTTGACAGAGCTCGAGAAAGACAGACCTTTCCTCCAAGTCAGGAATCTTTACTCACCAATTTCAGGGACACAGTCCTGAGGGTTGCAGGATTCTCTCTCTTCTGGTTTCAACTGAGGGTCACAGAGATTACTCAGTGTCATGTCATCTGCCAGACACCTCACTTCCCGGACCCGGAAGCCACCCTGGCAGCTCTTGGAGCACTGCACAGCAACAAAGGGGAAGATCAGATTACCCGGCAGCCCACCAGTTCTGCACACCGACAGGGAGGATTCTGGGAAACAGCTGTCTCCAAAAAGGAGGTGGAATAGCCAAACAAACTCCTGAGCACCTGTTCGCTAGCGTCAACAGCCAGCAACTTGTGGCCACTGTGCCCACCCACCCCAAGCTGCTCCACTCCTCGGCCTGTTTTGAAGAGAATCTAGAGACCAGAACACTCTTTCCATAAATTTCAGTTTGTAGCTTTACAAGACAAGGACCCTTAAAAATCACCACAATATCACTGTTATACCTAAAAATTAAAGCATTCCTTATTACCTTCAAATATACATTCAGGGTTTCTATTTCCACTTTTCTTATGAAACTCATAAATTTTCAAAACGATTTTTTTTGTTTAAAAATCAGGATCCAGGGGTTGGGGATTTAGCTGAGTGGCACAGCGCTTCCTTAGCAAGTGCAAGGCCCTGAGTTTGATTCCCAGCACCCCCCCCCAAAAAAATCAGTATCCACATTAGGTCTGCACATTGCAATTGATTGTCTTTTCTGCCTTGCTTAATCCACAAATTTCCTCCCCCTTGTCTTTTTCCCCTGTACTGCCTCTTACCCTAACTACAGTACAACAGTTACAATCATAACTACAGTAGTTACTATTTTTCTTTGATCAAAGAAGTGAGCCATTGGATTTTCAGCATTTCCTAGAGTCTGTATTTTGCTGACTTCAGTCCCATGGTGTGTTTTAGTATGTGCCTCTAATTCTCTGTACAGCAGCACCTCGGTTCATGAATGCTTCTGTTTGGCAACAATTCAGTTTGCAAACAGAAGCATTTGGCAAAATTTTGTTTCCGTTTGCAAACTCTGTATTGGGTGACGAACAAGACTGACCATCTTCGCTGCACGAGTGTGGCCATCTTTCCTGCACAAATGCGCCCATCTACCCCAGAATCATGGAACAAATTTGTGAACTGAGGTACCACTGTATTTCTGTTACTTGGAAATTGGATCTAGAAGAGGCCTTCACAGAGGGAGGCTTGATTCACAGGACTGTGTGACTGTCCCTACTCTGGGGACATTAGATGCTACTAATCTGCAGTACCCAGAAACATTAGTTCATCTGGCACTGGGGAAAATGGTGATATTCTAATCCTGTCATTTCTTGTTTTTTAAGAATCCGATTTCTCCTACCCTCATATTTACTTTTTGGTTACCCAGTGGTACAGTTTGTTTGAAGAAAGACAGTAAATGCTTGCTTCTTTTCTATTATGTTCACTTTTTAGAAAAATGAGTTGGTTCTCTAACATACTGTAATGGTACCTATTAGTTTCTAAAAATCATTACAAATGGATGGGGTTAAACATGTATAATGTGTTTCATTCAATCGACCGTAGTTATCATTTTTACTGATGCTCGAGCTATCCCATCAATGGCTAGTGGAAGACTCTGAGCGTTGCCTCTGGAATCTGCTGGACATGAACTCTGCTTTGTTTTAGAACTTCCTTACTGCCATGCGTGAAAAGATTTTCCAGATCTGGAATCTGCCGTCCTCCTTACGGTCCCAGGTTCCCTGTAGTGGCAAATGGATTTTCAAAGCCACACTAAGAGGACAGGAGTGCCCTTCGCTACTGGGTTTGTCATTGTTTCTAGGCTCCTTTGGTGGATGAAACTAGGAAATATTTTTAAGATGAGTTATTCTGTAAGGTTACTGGCTAGTGCGGCTCTTTTAAGGGCATCCTCCTATCCACTCCATCTTTGTCCTTCCGTAGCCATGTTTCCCAAAAGGCAGGCCAAAGCCACCTGCGTCCTCCTTGTTAAAAGGCACGTTTCTTGGGCAGGATGGGCCCAGAGTTGGTCTTTGCAGACCGGGCCCCCCGAGAAGCTTGGGAGTCACTGCCTGGTGACCTCTCCAGCTTAGAAACCAAGGTCATCCCCGCCTGGAGTTTCCTGGCTGAGCAGGGCTCCTCCAGCCCTGAGGACAGAGGAGGTGGCGAGGGAAATCCGGCCTGGAGGCGTTCACGGAAGGTGAGCAGAGGGGACGTGCTACAGCAGTTTCCACCGAGAGTCCCACGGCTCACCATGCTCCATTCCGTGCTGAACCACTTGGCGCCACAAGGCTTGAGGTGGCAGGACTGCTGGCTGGGGGGTCGCTCCAGGAAGGCGCACTCGTAGGGGTCCAGCACTGCGAAGGTGTCTGCGCTCTTCCTGACGCAGATCACCTCCCGCTGCTGCGTCCCGCTCCCGCACTCGATGGAACACTGGAGAAAGCAGAGAAACAGGCGTCAGGCGGTGGGCGGGAAGGCAATGAGAATGACCGTCCTGCAGGGGACACGATCAGCTCTATCGTCGACTCAGTGAGGAGGGACTCCAGGACCAGAAGATGTTTCTGCAGAAGAAGCTGCATGTGGATTGCAGTTTTCCGAGCAGCTTTGT
>PVJO010020338.1:0-12491 GCA_004026905.1 Hystrix cristata
CTTCTCTACTGTCATCCATCCAAAGGTTTTCCAAGGTAAACCAAAGTCACCTCTGTGTTGCCATACACTGCAGAAACCGCTGGATACAAGCAGGCCTTTGGAAGTCCTCTAAAGGCAACCCCCAGGAACTCGTATCCACGCTCAAAAGCTAAAGTCTTGTCCTCCATGTCCAAGATGACTCGGATTCTTTCTCCTATCTGCAAACAGACATCAAAAGGAGATTAGAAGGAAATCTACCAAAGGCAGAGCTAGAACATGACACAAATTAAGAAGTTGAAAATACTATTAAGAATTAAGTATCTTAAAGTCTTTAGAAACATCAGAAGGGAAACTTTCTGGTCAGGAAAAAACATTGAGAAGAATATGTATCATTCTCATCACAAATGCTTATTTTGGTCATTTTTTTAAGATTCACATGGGATATACATTTAATTACTAACAATTTAAATGTTCCCCTGAATCATCCTCAGATTTCGTTTACTCTTGGTCAAGGCTTTTCTGAAGGAAGTTAGTAGTAAAATCTAGCTTGGTACATTTTACCAAAAACGGTCATCTAAATACCTCTTGTTTAGTGAGTACAGAATTTAAGTTGTAGATGATGACAAAGTTTTGGGTACAGAGAGCAGCGACTGCTACACACATTGTAAATGTATTTAATGTCATTTAATTGTACATATACAAATAGTTCATATAATATATGTTATGTACGTTTTGCCATACTAAAAAACACTGTAACAAAGGACATAGGCTTTTAAGTTTACAAAGTAGTTCCAAATTCTATGCAGAATTTATGTAATTTTGAATAATCGGATAGTTTAATTCTATATTCAATAGCCTTATCAAATAGTCAATTTGTGGCTTACAGCTCTTTAAAGAGCAGCAGTGGTGACTGTTAAACGAAACTGGAAACTCAATATATTCAGTTCTTTTCACATTATGAAAAAGTAAGCAAAGAAACAAGGCTGCTTCATCTTTATTTTTTGTTTGTTTTTTGTTTCTGCTTCATCTTTATAGTTTGCATGTATACAGAATGTTGTATCTATATACCTAGAAACTTTTACAATCAAAACTTAAAACGTAACACTTCCTGATTATGGTAACTTCTGCTGTTGTCATTTCCTTTCCTTCATTGTCTTTCTTATCACAAATAACTTCCAACATTTGGGTTTTTTCCTCCTTTTGCCCAACTCGCAGATTAACTCACACCTTGTTTTATGAATCTAAGACCCTCCAAATCATTACCCTCACTACTGCTATCAACAAAACACAAACAACAAAACAGAAATGAAATGCTAATATTCCGCTGAGTAATCATCTTGGGTTTTATGCATGTTTACTCCTCACATCAATCCCAGGAGTCCTTCCTATTCACAGAAGACAAGGCGAAGAAGCACAGCTAGCCCCGCTGAAATCTGCAATTCACCATTTAGCATACAGCACGCAGGCAGCATGGAGCACAGAGCAGGAGTCTCACTAGCTTTGGGTGTTCTTCGTAAATAAACCCTGTGGATGGCAGAGCCCCTGGAAACTATGATAAGGAACTCCAGAAACAAGAATGAGCCCCAAATCTGATGAAAAACTCTGCTGAAATCCTGTGAGAGCACAACCATTACACAGGCCAGGGACATCCCCAGAGAGCCAGGCTGAAAAAGCAGCAAAGCCGAAAAACTAGAAGCTGAAAAAAAATAGGCAAAACATTAGCTTCTGGATACCACACAAGAGAACTTACAGTTCAGTCCAGGCAACTGAACTGCCCACCATTGCAAGAAAACCTACAGTCTTCAGAGAGTAAGGCAGTTTCTAGATAAACAAAGCAGTCCAGAGTTACTAGTACACATCACCTACATATCCAGTTTTCAATTTAAAAAATTATTAGATAGAAAAAGAAACTGGAAAGTGTTTCTCATACTGGGAGGGAGGGGGAGTCAACAGAAACTGACTCCAAGGCACCTAAGTGCTGCATTTGGCAAAGACTTCAAAGTAGCTATTGTAAATATATCTATAGAATTAAGGAAAAATACAGTATTTATGAAGTGAATAGCAGGGAATCTCAATAGAGAAAAGAAAACTATAAAAAAGAAACCAAACGAAAAGACTAGAACTAAAGAGTAAAATAACCCAAATTCATTAGCCTGGTTCAAGTGCAGAGGTGAGATGGCAGAAGAATCATGCAATGAACCTGAAGTATCCAAATTATCCAAAATAAAGACACAGGAAAATAGCTGGGGTGGGGGAACTTCAAAGGCAGAGAGACATGGATACTATCAAGTAGTCCAAAAATTACATTAAATGTAAACGGACTAAACACTTCAAAAGGCAGAGACTGTGAGATCATGTTGAATAAAAGACGCAACTACATGTTATCTAGGGGCTCCACTTTAAATATAAGACAGTCTCAAAGGAAATATGGATGTGAAAAGAAGTACTTTGTAAACCTAAGAGTGCTCACTTCAGCAGCATATATACTAAAATTGTAAGCCTAAGAAAGCTAGAATAGCTATTTTAAAATCAGACAAAACAGACCTAAAGACAAGGAATATTAGTAGAGTTAAACAGATCAATTCATAGTGATGAAAGAACTAATCAAGCAGAGGGATCTAACAATTAGAAAGGTATATGTATCTAATATCTAAGTGTGTTCACCTGTGAAAGAACAACTGCCAGAACTAAAAGGAGAAAGACAGGTAGCAAGCCTAGTTGGAGACTTCAATACTTCTCTCCATAACAATATAGAAAACTTGAAAAAAAAAATTAAAAAAATTAAAAACTTGAACCTTAACAACTATCTTGACCTGTTATTAAAAGAATATTCCATCCAACAGAATATACATTTTTTTGGGCTGGGGGTTTAGCTCAGTGGTTAAAGTGCTTGCCCTACAAGCCCAAGACCCTGAGTTTGATTCCCAGCACCAAAAAAAAAAAAAAAAAAGACTATACTTTTTTTAAGTACCCACGAGACACTCATCAAAACAGACCATATAGCTGGGCATGGTGGCGCACACCTGTAATCCTGGCAGTTGGGAGGCTGAGACAGGAGGATTGCTGTGAGTTTGAGGCCAGCCTGGGCTAGAGAGTGAGTTCAAGGCCAGCCTGAACTACGCAGCAAGACTTTGTCTCAAAAAACAAAACAAACAAACAAAAACGCCAGACCATATGCTGGGAATAAAACAAATCTCAATAAATTTAAAAGGACTGAAATCAGAGTATGTTCTCCAAAAAACAAAAACCTACAGACTTTTCACTATAAAATCATTGCAAAGGTAGTGGTAAGAAATTTATCCTCAGTGATTACTGAATCCAGACATCACGTAAAGTGTTTGTAGAGTCTCAAAGAACAATGAGGAAAGGATTCCACAAAAGAAAATCCTTCCAGTTTTAATACCTTAGGAAATGAAATACATTTTTTGTTCTACTGGAGATTATTATTGAGGGTACAGATTTCTAGCTACACGTGACTCTGAAATATGCAATCTATAGCTCCTTAAAACTTCTAATTTCTTTCCCCTATGATGAATGTTATCACTATGTACATATAAAATGTACTGTTAAAATTTTTTAAAAAGTATATTACAAAAAAAGGACTTCTAATTTCCTAACAGATTGTTGTGTTTCACAGTCTGCCAATTCTATGGCAATATTGCTTTTAGCAGTAGGAATTACGGCAGGGCATGGTGGTGTACACCTATAATCCTAGCACTTGGGAGACTGAGGCAGGAGAATTGCTGCAAATTTGAGGCTAGCCAGAGCTACATAATGAGTTCAAGACCAGCCTGAACTACACAGCAAGACCTAGACCCTGCCTCAAAACAACAACAACAAATAGGACATAGATATAGGAATAACATGTTTTTGTGTTTTTTTGTTTGTTTGTTTTTTTTGTGGTGCTGGGGATCGAACTCAGGGCCTTGTGCTTGCAAGGCAAGCACTCTAATCACTGAGCTAAATCCCTAGCCCAGTAGATAAGATATAAAAAGAAATAAAATTCCTGTTTTTTGTTTGTTTTTGAGTGCTGGGGATTGAGCTCAGGAACTTGTGCTCTACCACTGAGCTAAATCCGCAACCGCAGGAATTATAATTTTGATTCTAGATGCCAATGAGTATGACTTAAGGCTAATGTGAAAAGAATAAAAAATCCAGCAGTTTCCCTATCTCTACAGCAATTGTCAGGCAAGTGCTCTACCACTGAGCCACATCCCCAGCCCTACAGCAACTGTTGAACCCATAAAGAATAATAAGCAGCAGAGTGAGTATGCATGTGCTATATACACAGGCACATTTGTTGGGGTGAGGAACCTAGTAAAAAAGATTTATGTGTGGCACAATACAGGAAAAGACAATCTCGAGCAACAGCTAGCAAACTGCAGCACCTGGGCCAAATCTGCCTTCCAGCCTGTAAGTAAGCACAGCCATGTTCATTTACTCACATATTACAGACAGCTGATTTCATGCTGTAACAACAGAGTTTAAAGTTGTGACAGGGGCTGGGGATTTAGCTCAGTGGTAGAGCGCTTTCCTAGCAAGTGCAAGACCCTGAGTTCCATCCCCAGGACACCCCCCCGAAAAAAATATATATAAAGTTATGACAGAGACCATACAGACTGAAAAGCCTAAAAAATTTATTCTCTGGCCCATACAGAAAGTTAGCAATCCCTGATGTGGAGCAAAAATGGGCTCCAAGGTCAAATATGCACAAGGAAACAGATACTGAGATACATCATATACCATTTACTTTTTTGTGGGGGAGGTACTGGGGAGCAAACTCAGGGCCTTGCACCTGCTACGCTAATGCTCTACCACTTGAGCTAAATCCCCAGCCCCATCATTTACTTTTAAATTACAAAAAAAAGGGCTGGGCGTGGTAGTGTACAGTTACCCCAGCACCTGGGAGGCTGAAACAGGAGGATCACAGCAAATTCAAGGCCAGCCTAGGGTACAAAGTGAGTTCAAGGCCAACCTGAACTATAAGGTAAGACCCTGTCCCCCTACCCAGCAAAAAAAATTACCAAAAAAAGTTACAGCTGCTATATAAACATTTGGAAATTTAAAACAAATGAGGTGTGATTTGACAAAGGCCCACAGCTGAGCAAACACCGAGTCCTCTCACCTGGTATTTTGGTGCGTTGTTGCACTGTGGGAAACTGCCATTGACTTCCCCGTTATGTAGTAAATTATTGTCCACAAGATTCCAGCCCCAGCTCTGGTCGTCACTGCCCAGCAATGCCACGTAACCTTGACACTGCATGGGGGCCCGCTTTGTGGCAATTCCAATCACTGCCACGGTGCCCAGGGGTCCCTCCCACCACACTTCCCATGCATGGCGACCCTCACTGAAACCAATCTTGGTCCTTGCACCATCAGTGCTTTGAGCGATAGGGTTTCGGTGTAAGGTAAAGCCATTCTTCTTAATATAGACATTCCTGGAGCAGTCATTAGTGCTGAAGGCATGTTGGAAAGCACGTACCTGAGGATGAGAAACAGACCAGAGGAGAAATTTGTCTTAAATATTAAAAAGTATTCAAACTTCAGACATGTACTTAAATAATGGAATTATACATATTTTAAGTAACACGTTAGGTATTTCCAAATAATGGTTAAAATTTCACAATGGGAAACTAACAAAAAATATCATATAACATTAAAAGTAACCGCAAACTGAAGCTGGGTATGATGGTGCACACCTGTAGGGCCAGATGCTGGGGGGACGGGTTGCTGAGGCAGGAGAAAGCTTGAACCGAGTTCAAGACCAGCCTGGGAAACATACTGAGACTCTGTCTCAACAAAGAAACAAATAGTCAACATTCTTATCACTGACCAAACTCTAAACCATAATTCTCCAAAAAAATTTAAAGCATTAAAGAACCAGGCGTGGTGGAACGTATCTGTGATCGCAGCACTCGAGAGGCTGAGGCAGGAGGATCATCATGAGTTTGAGGCCAGCCTGGGTGACATAGTGAGGTCAAGGCCAGCCTGAACTACATAGCAAACCCTGTCTCAAAGGAACAACAACAACAAAAAAACACTAATACTTTCAAAGATATATACGAGAATCCTTATATTTTACAGATAATCCTGAAATGTTTACAGCTGAAATAATGATGTGTAGAAACTACTTGGAAATATTGAAAGAGTGGGAGAGTGTTTAGAGTAAACATGAAGCCAGATTTGTCCTGAGTTATTAGTAAAACCTAGTGATAGGTATGGGGAAGTTCAACTATTTTCCTTATTTTTTTTATATTTTTTTTTTGGTTAAGATGGGTTCTTGCTCTGTAATTGAGGCTGGCCTTGAATTCATGGTAATCCTCCTGCCTCAGCCTCTCGACTGCTGGGATTACAGGTGTGCACCGCCATGCCTAGCTACATTTGATATTTGAGGGGGGATGCTAGGCATCGAACTCAGGGGCTTACATTTCCTAGGCATGTGCTCTACCACTGAGCTAAATCCCCAACCACCCCCTTGGTATTTTTATATTAAAAAGAAAAGTGCACTTTTTTCATACTGGCAATGCTATTATCAAAAAGAACTGTATTTTGGGACTAGGGGTGTAGTTCAGTGCAGAGCACTTGCCTAGCATGTGCAAGGGCCTACTACATCAGTGGTGGCAAACCTATGGCACATGTGCTGCTCAGACACACAGAGGCCTCTCCGTCAGTATGCAAGCCAAGTTGCCCCAGCGTCTCCCCAGCAGATGAGCATTGGATACTCAGGTTTAACTGCAGTGTTGGCACTTGGTGATAAATAAGTGGGTTTGGGCACTCAGTCTCTAAAAGGTTCACCATCACAGACCATACTGTGTTCTGGTGACCACCCCTTTCTCTGTCCCCTCAAATTCTCCAAACTCAGTCTTAATCCTAAATTCTCTCCAGAGCTGTCCTTCCACACCACCACCTTTACTGCATCTTCTTCCTGTCAATAACCTTTTACCAGTTGCACATTTAGTACCATAATCAACTGTAAATTCTTCTGCTTGGTTTTAAAGTCCTCCAAAATGTATTCCTCCTATTTCCTTTTCTATCTTCCTTTCTGTTGTGTTGTATCTGCTTCCCTCCTCCCACACATCCTCTAACACCACCTCCATGAAGCTATTCTTCATTGGGGTCACCAATCCCATTCATTTCTCTCTTGAATTCCTACCCACCATTGTCTGCACCATGAGACACTTAATTATACAGAGATCATCTTCTATCTTTTGGGTGAGGGGTCCTGGGGATCTAACATGGGGCCTTTGCTGAGCTAAATCCCCAATCTCCCACAGAGATCATTTTCTAAAATACCTCTAACCACTCCTAGTAAAACTTATCTTGGGGGGATTAATCTAAATCAATGGAAACTCTGTAGGAAATACTGAGGACAGAAGCGCATGTTAAGCAACACCATGGGAGTGAAATCAGCAAAATCCAGGCTGACAACATAAGTTGCAGAGGTAGAAAGTGGCAGCAGATTAGTCTACAGACTAAAACAGCCTTCGATTCCCGGTACCCAAAAAAAAAAAAAAAAAACCAAAAACAAAAAAAAAACCCAAACAAACCAAAAAACAGACTAAAACAGCCTTCTGGGACATATCAGCTATTTTCCACAGGTACCTTTATAGACCTTGATTAAAGTGTAAGTTGAGCTGAGTATGGTGGCGCATGCTTGTAATCCCAGCACAGGATTGCTGCAAGTTCGAGGCTGGCCTGGGCTACATAGTGAGTTCAAGGCCAGCCTGAACTACAAAGCAAGACCCTGTCTCCAAAGAAAAAACTTTTTTAGAGAATTATAGTTAGATGACAAGTATGTCTGGAATAACTAATGCCACTGGTGACATGTAAACCATGAATTTACCAAAGAAAACTCCTGAGGCTTGGGGTGTGGCTCAGTAGTAGAATACATATTGGGTATGTACATGGCCCTGAGTTTTATCCACAGCAAAAAATTTCAAAATGAAAAAAAAAAATTTTTAATTTTTAGAAAGAAAAAGAAAACTCCCAAATAGAATGACCAACTCCAAATACTTTCAGTCTTGTATTATCCCAAATCTGTTCCCACCCTTTTATTGCTGAGGCTCCTTGGAAACTCTGGGTCTGCCCTTTTCCTCACCCCTCACCCAGGCAGCTGCCTACCTTGGGACCTGCTCTCTGCCTCATGGTCTACTCGACTGACGGATTTGTTGGTTGGGTTTTTTTGTTTGTTTGGTTGGTTGGGTTTTTTTTTTTTGGTGCTGGGGATCGAACTCAGGGACTTGTGCTTGCTAGGCAAGTGCTCTAACCATTGAGCTAAGTCCCCAGCCCCATGTTGGTTGGTTTTTTGAGACAGGGTCTCACTTTGCAGTTCACACTGGCCTTGAACTCATGGTGATCCACCTGCCTCAGCCTCCCAAGTGCTGGGATTATAGGTGTGTGCCACCATGCCCAGCTGGCCTACTCTTTTTAAAGTACAATTTATACTCTGTCACTCCTCTGTTCACATTTTTGTGTTTTTTCCAACTATAAAACAAAGCCCAAAAAAACAGATTGAACACTGAGTCTCAAAAGATCCTCCACGATATATCTAGTTCCAGTTTACCCTTACAATTGTATTTCCCACTATTTCCTTCCATTCAACCTAACTAAACTGAATATATACATATATTCCCCAGAAGTGCTGGGAATCATACCCAAGATTGTGCCCATGTTAGGCACTCTACCACTGAGCTACACCCTTAGCCCTGTTTTATCTCTCTGGTCTAGACCTCTCTTCAAAGCTCCAACCTCTAATAGCAGCCAATCTGAAATCTCTGATATCTCAAAAACACAATTCTTTTTTTTCTTTTTTTGAGACAGGGTTTCACTATGTAGTTCAGGCTGTCCTTAAACTCACTATGAATCCCAAACTGGCCTCAAACTCATGGCGATCCTCCTGCCTCAGGCTCCCAAGTACTGGGATTATAGGCATGCACCACCATGCCCAGCTAAAAACACTAAAGTCTATTCTACAACCCAACTCGCTGCCATTCTTCTAAAATCTAGCCCAAGTGACCCCTATACTATGCAATCCAGATACCTAGGAGTCATCTTTAGCACTTCCCTTTCTCATCTCTATTTCAAATCTTTTGCCATATTCTGTAGATTTTACTTCATAAAGCCTATCAACTTCCATCCATCTCCTTCACTATCTGCTTCCTAATTAACCTACCATATTTCGAAGGTCCTCCTCACCTGTTCTCCATGCTAAAGTCAGAAATAACCTCTTGAAAATGCAAAATAAACATATCACCAGGACCCATATCCATAAATCCTTCTCTCCCCCCCCCACAACAGGTCCTTCTTGCTTCCAATCTGAAATGCCTTCTCTTAGGTCTATGGGTTCCAGTTTTGTATTATCTCACACCAGCACCACCTTTGTGCTCTATGCACTACATATTTCTGTTTCTCATACTCATAATGTTCCCTCCCAAAAGGCTTTTCTCTTTTCCCTTGGCCTCTTTACCCTTATTCTTCAGGTCTCAGTTCATTTGTAACTAACTTCCTATTAAGAAAGCTTTCATTGAAAGAAAAAAAAAAGAAAGCTTTCATTGACCTGCCACCTGGGTCAAATCCTCTATTACAGACACCAGGTATCTCTCCTTCACAGTACCCTCCGGATGCTGTTTTACACCGTATCATTATCTGATTAATATCCACCCCCCCGAGATTGTAAACTCCAAAAGGCAAGGCATCCGTAAGAGTCTGTTTTTTCTTTACCAAAAAATTTGCAAAACTGAGCATGCTGCCATTGTTTTCCTCTTATTCTGGTCAGAGTACTTCATCTTCATAAAATGCTCAAATCTAGCCCACCTGGAGGCACATCTCTATCATTCCAGCACTCCAGAGACTGAGGCAGGAGGAGCACTGCAAATTCAAGACCAGCCTGGGCTACAGAGTGAGTTCAATGCCAGCCTGAAACAGACCCTGTCTCAAAATTATTCAAATCTACCTCATCTTTAAAATTCAACTCAGGGGCTGGGAATTTAGCTCAGTGATTAGAGTGCTTGCCTTGCAAGCACAAGGCCCTGAGTTCAATCCCCCGCACCACAAAAAAAAATAAAAAATAAAAATAAAAAAATAATAAAATTCAACTCAACACAAACTGAACCTCAAACCTTTTCCAGTTCTTCACTCAACTCATATTTCTCCTTTCACTAAACTTGGGGGTTGGTGATTTAGCTCAGTGGTATTGCTTGCCTCGAAAGCTCAAGGCCCTGAGTTGGATCCCCAGCACTCCCCAAAAAAACAAAAACAAAAAGTCCCATCCTTTCACTAAACTTCTAGTATACTTTTTGTATCTCTAACAGTAAGAAGAAATGTGTACCATGCATTGCAGTTATTTCTATACATTTTTTTACTCCTTTACTAAACTGTGGACTTCTCTACTAGACTGACTTCAAGTTAATCTTTCATTGCTAAGATGTTAAAAAAAGATCCTGTAACATGAGAATGAACCAGTGATTAATACAAGCCTACAGAGTAGAAAGGTAAACAAAGCATTAGAAATTTAACAAAACAAACTATCTCTGGAAGGATATAAACCAAATGGTACTACAGGTTGCCTCCCCAAGGAGGGGAACTGAGTAAGTAGGGAAAAAGGGCCAAAGGGAGACATTTTGTTTTATATTATTTTGCTTCTGTCGAAACCTTACTCACACAGACACATTATCTATTACATATGAATCTTGACTCATGTGAGCATAACTATTACAAAATGAATTACAAGTCAATTTAAAATAAGAAAACCAACAAATTGTATGGTAATTTTTAAATTTAAAAACTTAAGAAACCCACACATTTATCAGGCAAAACAGGACAAAACTGCAATCTTCTGCACCCTCCTATATAACTTCCTACTAGTAGGGGCTGGGAATTTAGCTTAGTGGCCAGAGTGCTTGCCTAGCAAGCCCAAGGCCCTGAGTGCAATCCCCAGGACCACATACACACACACACAAAAAAAGTTCCTACTAGTACTATGCACAAATATTGTCCTACTAAATGTTATTTTACTTAACTAAAAAAACTATTTGTTGACATACTCAACAGCAATGTTCCTTATCCTTTGTTTTTCTTTCTTTCCCTTTTGCACGCATATGCATGTGCGTGTGCATGTGCGTGTGTGTATGTATGTGGTTCTGGAGATGGAACACAGGGTTTTTGCACATTCCGGGCAGGTGCTCTACCACTAAGGGATAACCCCAGCCTCTTTATTTTGAGACAGGGTCTCACTATTGAGCCAGGCTAGCCTTGAACCCGTGATCTCCCTGCCTGGACCTCTCAAGTGGTGGGGATTATGTTTTAATACAGGAAAGTACATTTCACAATTATTTCACATGGAAAAAATTTACTTCTTACTTTGACCTCACTGGTATGTTTCCCCTTTTTTCATGTTATTTTTTGTTTACCATATTGCAGGTCAGACTTTATCCTCCCTCATATATGTTCTTGGTGACTGCTATACTGAAGAGCTGTTAACAACTGAATCCAAGCCCATGGCCCTTTGTTTACGAGGCCTGGAGAGAGAATCCTCTCAACCCTATCACAACCTGTTACTTGGCATTTTTATTTTGAATTATAAAGGCAGTAAAAATATGGACAAGAGGGGTTAGGGATTTAGCTCAGTGGTAGAGCACTTGCCTAGCAAACGCAAGGCCCTGACTTCGATTCCCAGAACACACCCCCCCCCCCAAAAATATGGACAAGAATCTGGGAAATAAAAAGAAAGTAGCAAAACTGAAATCAGAGCATTAGATGACAAACAGAAGAGAAGAGAAATATCATCAAGGCAAAAGTATTAAAAAGTTAGCAAGGGGGGTTGGGGACTTAGCTCAGTGGTAGAGCGCTTGCCTAGCAAGCACAAGGC
Source organism: Hystrix cristata (assembly GCA_004026905.1). Taxonomy (NCBI): domain Eukaryota; kingdom Metazoa; phylum Chordata; class Mammalia; order Rodentia; family Hystricidae; genus Hystrix; species Hystrix cristata. The sequence continues at coordinate 11,846 of PVJO010020338.1, forward strand.
GCTGAGTTCGATCTCCAGCACCAAAAAAAAAAAAAAAAGGAAAAAAAAAGTTAGCAAGGAAGTCGCCAATAATAGAAGTATAAGGCAGTATTAAAACAGTTGTTTCTTGCCGATGGCAGGATGTTCCATGAAAGCCTCTCTCTGAAAAGTTTTAGCAGGATGCCCAAGACCACACTCCCTTGTAAGTCTGAAATATAGTAGAGGGAACCTGGGCGGCAATACGTAAAGAAAAATGTGATATATCGGAGCTTAGAAGAGAAGAAGCGAATGCAAAATCTCAGAAACTAAGTGCATATTAAGGCAGCCGAGATGATGTAATAAAAGTCTATGTGGAAGCCAGGGAGGAAAACATGAGAGTACAGTATTAAAACGCCCAAGAGCCAATGGTCTGTCTTTAGGGAGAAAGACTGGCCAAAGTAGAACGCGCGCTAGGATCAGCGATGGGCAAACACCTGGTCTTTTTAAAGGCGGATCAGGAAGTAGGGTGGGTTAAAGAACAGAACTTCCATCCGAAGAAAAGAGGATCCTTGGGTTGGGGGGGGGGCGAGGAGGGCACTGACTGGTGAAAGGCGGGATGGCGAGCCGAGGCGTCACACCGAAGGCTTGCAGGAGACGCACCCGGCGCGCGGCGGCCGGGATCCCTCAC
>PVJO010020338.1:12591-32389 GCA_004026905.1 Hystrix cristata
TGCTTGCACACCAGCGCGCAGCTCCGCAGCTCCGACAGCTCCAGGTAGGAGAACACCAACTCCAGCACCCGGCTGGGCAGTCGGCCCCCGGGGCCCCCGGACGCCCCGGCCCCGGAGCCCGCGCTGCCGCATCCCGCGCCGGCCGAGGCTGCCCCGGGCCCCGGGCCCGGCGCCGCCATCGCCTCACCAACCGGCCCGAAGGCCGCCGCCGCCGCCGCCGGCCCCCGTCTCGGCGCGGGAGGAGGCCAAGCCTCGCCTCAAGCCCTCGGCGGCTCGCGCGCCGCGCCTTCCAGAGTCGGCCGCCGGCGCTCCGCCACTCCCGCCCCTGCCCCGGGGAGCCACGGCGCGCCCCGCCTCACTGAGGGCAGACGCCCGGCCGCACCGGCGTCCCCCGCTCCTCCCCCGCAGCTCAGCGCGGCCGCCGGAACCGCCCGCCTCGCCCAGCCTCCCCGCGGCGCGCCCCGGGCTCCGCCATGCGGGTTGAGGGCACGAAGCAAGGGCGCACGCCCCGCTCGCTCCTGGTTCCTCTCGGCCCCGGATGTGACTGTTTGGGGGCGCGGCCTCGCGTTCCAAGCTTGCTGGGATTGGGCGCCGCGGGTGAGGTCATCACGAAGCGCCGAGGAGAACGCCGGGAAGCGCAGGTATGAGCCTTGTTGATGGGGGTTTCCCTCCAGGGTCTGCCCCTTTTTTTGGTCTGGTGGCCTCGTGGCGCCTTCCTGAGCCCTTTTTCCTGTAAAGTTTGTCTGTGTCACTTGGTTCCTGCTTCAGCTTCCAATTTATCACCTGAAACTTCTCTTTCCTTTCTGGTAAAAACCTTGGGCAACTGGGGTCGTCTTTTCTGGCTAGGTTCGAGCCTCTTTCTTTACCTTGGATTGCTGGGGACGTCTTTTTCTGGTCAGGCCCTCTTCTTCTACCTGAGTATGAGTATGTCCCGGCTTGCGTTTAGAAATTCAGGTGGCTACAAATGAATAACCTCTCCAGCCGCCGCCCCCCCCTTTTGAATAACCTCAAAGTTAATCACAATTACCCCTCGGGTAAGATGTAGTATTCCCAGATTCACCGCTTAGTGGGCAGGTTAATGTTTTACTCAGTTAAACATTCCAATAGAGTGTCGCGGAGGCTGTATTGTAGATGGTTTCTTGAAAGGGAAAGAATGTGAGCATTATTTGTTCATACTACATTTATCTTACGGAACCCCAACGTTTTTCTGACATTCTTTAAAGAACAAAAGAATAAGAAAACCTAAAACTTTGTCTGCTAGTCAACGTTTATTTGGTTCTCCTGTGGATAGAATAAGGATAACTAAAAAAAAAAAAAAAAAAAAAAAGAATAACTACGGTGTGAGCCAGGCACTGTCTGTACTGGGTTGTTTACATAGTTTTGTTTGTGGTACTGGGGGTCACAAGATTTTGAAGATGCTAGGCAAGTGCTCTACCACTGAGTTGCATTCTCAGCCTCCTGCACTGGTTTTAATATAATTCTTAAGTAATTATTATAATGATAGGTTTCACAGACTCACTTAGTAGTTAATGCCAATGTCTTGCAATTTTTATGTGGTAAGAAATCTTGCCTGAAACTTCCTGCTGTGTTAAGCCATCTCTTGTTCTCAACAAAACAAAAGAACAGCTACTACTGCTCCTACCCTCTGACGTAATTAGGGACTTGTTTATTACTTGCCAGTCCCTTCTTCCTGGTTGTCTTTTTCACCAAGCTCAGTAACCCAAATTATTTTTATTTCTTAGCAGTATCAGTGCCACAGCCTTTCAACCATTTTGATTGCTATTAAGCTTCTCCACATCAAGACCAATTTTTAGGAAGCCCAAACCGATGAAGAAAAGTTGATCTACATTGATCGTAGCAAGGGTGATTATCAGGTCTTTCCTGAGAGTTGGGCCAAATTTTGTCTAAAAGATAGTTATGTTTCTTTGAAATCTTCAAGGGTAGAGTCATTCCACCTGAAAAGGAGGCAAGGAACCACGCAGAATGAATAGTTTTAAGGGCACAATGGTGTGTGGCATCTGTAATCCCAGTGCTTCAGAGGCTGAGACAGGATCACTTGAGCCCAAGAGTTTGAGACCAGCTTGGGCAACTTAGTGAAGCCCTTAAAAAAGACAAGCATGTGCTTGCTTCAGCAGCACATGGACTAAAAAAGACAAGCCAGGAAAAAAAAAGCAGGTAAGTGGAGATATGACTGGAGAAAAGCGTTGCAAGTAGGGATCATTCAGTTATTAAAGACTTTGACTGTTATCCTGTTTCTCAGTACAAGTGAGGTAGAGCCCTGGCAAGATCTGATAAGACTGGTGCTCACCTAGTCACTGAGGTGATTTTTAGTGGTGTCCAAGTAGCCCAGGTAGACTCTCACAGTAGGAGAAAAAAAAAAAAGAATCTCACAGTAGGAAAAGATTATCTTTATCACTCCCTCCTTTCATTTTCACAAGTCTTTTACCTGCTTACGACCCCCTCCTCACCTTACCTCCTTCCCAATGTTCAGTACCCTCATTCTGTCCTCCCGCTGTTGAGGATGGTCACTATGGCACTCCACCCTTTCTAGAAATGCTCTCAAAATACCCGACCTGGCCCTCACCCCCTCCAAGATCTCATTAGGTGTTAAAAGAAAGGAATCTAATTAAAGTAATTTGAAATAGGATGTGATGTAATTGCTGTGCTTGACCTTTTAGGCAACTACACAGGAAAAGCAGCTTGTCAGCTTGATACATGAATGTGGGAATTCTGGCACTTATCCCATTTCCGGTGGGCTTTCCAGTCCCAGTGCTAGAAAAACAAGAAACAGTAGCTTGCCAAGAACTTACTTCTGAAACATTGTTTTAGTGGAATCCAAATTTAATTACATTTTTTCTTCTAACACAGTAGTCTGCCTAACACACTTTGATGGTGGTCTTTGGATATATTTCAGACAATAACCAATAATTTTAATTTTTTTTAATAATTTTAATTTTAGAGACTAAGTCAAACAATGATTTGAGAGGCTCTTGTTGCATCTTTGATCAATACTAAGTATGATAAATGTTAATTGATTAAAAGCCTCACAGAATTTATGGATTTTTGAATCTTTTCCAACTTTTTTGACATTTCCAAAAATTGGTCTTTATTTTTATTTTTCTGATAAGTGATGAGCACATATAATCCATGTCATTAAAGATAAATTTATTTTTTGGTTGGGGATTTATTTTGTTTGTTGTTTGTTTGTTTTTGTTTTGTTTTTTGGTACTGGGGATCCAACTCAGGGCCTTGTGGCTTGCCTAGGCTGGGGATTTAACTCAGTGGTAGAGTGCTTGCCTCGCAAGCACAAGGCCCTGAGTTTGAGCCCCAGCACCAAAAAAAAAGAAATATATTTTTTTACTCTGGGGCATAGAGTTTAAGGTTGTGAGCTGTTCTTGGATCTTATGGGATGAATACAAGTTACTATTGGTTCCATTATGGAAAAATGTATGGGAACTATATTTGTAATAATTTCATTAACTATAAAATCTGTTTATTGCCTAACTTCTCATACTTGGGGGTAGAATTTAATCAAATATACCTTTACAATTGAGTTAAATTTTTCCAGAAAAGAATTATATTAGGAACTGGTGTCACATGCCTGTAGTCCCATACTTGGGAGGCTGAGGCAGGAGGATCACTTAAGTTCAAGGTCAGCCTGAACTATATAGCCAAACCCTGTCTCAAAAAAACAAAATAACCAGGGATTTAGCTCAGTGGTTAGAGTGCTTGCCTCACGAGCACAAGGCCCTGAGTTCGATCCCTGGCACCAAAAAAAAAAAAAATTTTTTTTAAATTAGGAAAATCTGCTAGCGCTTTTGCCTGCTGCTCAACATTTCCTTGGATCTTCTGTGGGTAGATTTTTTTGTTGTTGTTGTTGTTTTTTGGTGCTGGGGATCGAACTCAGGACCTTGTGCTTGCCAGACAAGCACTAACCACTGAGTTTAAACCCCAGCCTCCTGTGGGTAGATTTATGATAGAGAAATAGAAGTACTAGAAGCTTTGTCTCATTCTTAGTGAAAACCTGAAATCCCACCAGGAATCTAAAATCTGTATGCATACACATAAGAACAAATCTTAAAGCTATGCAGACTTCCTGACTTTATTTATTTATTTTTGGTGCTGGGGATTGAACTCAGGGCCTTGTGTCTGTGAGGTAAGCACTCTAACCACTGAACTAAATCCCCAGCAGATTTCCTGACTTTAAAATTGATTCACCATAGCAAAAATAAAACCCTAATTTAGAAAAGTGATCAACACCCTACAAATTCAATTTAAACAAATTATTTGTAATTTAAATTGTTTCTTCAAAGTTAATTTATGTTTCATATTTTAAGGTAGGATAGCATCTCCATTATACGTCAGTTTGACAATTCCTAAAATTAAATAACATCAGTACCTTTATTTAAAATCATTTAAGGAGAAAAAAAAAGCTTTTTTTAAATGTTATTTTAGCTCTCAAATAAAATAAAATCATTTAAGGGCTGGGGCTGTGGGTTCACTCCCCAACACCAAAAACTAAATACATAAATTATGTAACCTTTTTTTCCTGGTTTTTCTTGAACTTTTGGCAAGAATATTTGTTGTGGGAGGAAATTATTTAACTACCATTCTGTTGTCAGCAAAAATCAAACCACCAGGGCTCCCTGTCTGTACCTCCCTCTGAGTCATTTCCTTTCTAAGCCTCTCCTTTAAATCTTATTTGCCTTAGTCTCTATTTGATTAGTTTCCTCTATATACTAATTGTGTGCCTCTGCTGAAATAAATGTTTGACATTTTCTCATTTTTTCATCTTTATGAAAATTGCTATATCTAATTTTGTGACCATGTCTCTGTTACCTTGATCACTAATATATCAGTGATTGTGAGAGATAGTGTATGGCTAAAGGTGGGAAGAAATAAACAGCTTTGGCCGGGTATAGTGGTACACAACTGTGATCCTAGCATTTGGGAAGTTGAGGCAGGAAGATTCCTGTGAGTTCAAGGCCAGCCTGAGCTACAGGCTGAGTGTTGGGATTACAGGCATGCACCATCGCATCTGGCTCAGATTTAGGTAATTTTTTGGAATTTTCCAGTATTTGGAAATTTTTCTTTGTACCATTGGATTAAATTCAAGTATCTTCTTAAAATGGTAAAGAAACTGAGGCAGTTTTTCCTTTGTAAATTCTCCCTTGGCTTGTGAAATACAAGATATGCTTGGTTGCTTTCGTCTGACCATTACAGTTGTATAAATTGCCGTGATTCCTTTTTTTGTCCGTGACCAATAGATACGTGAGACAGGGCAATATTATGTGGCAATTCCATTCTATATATCTGGACTTCCGAGAGGAGCAGAAATCTAAGTTTCACACATTAGTACTATTGTTGTGTAAGTTCAGGTAGATGATTGTATGATTAAAAATATGTGAATACAGAGCAATTCACTTTTGAATTCTCCCCACTTGCCTGGAGTAGTTTTCTGTCTTCTCTCTTTTCCTCTTTCCCCATCTTCAAATAAATTGTCTTTAAAAAAATGTGAATACATTTAAAAGCAGTAATGAATTAATAGCTTCTGGTCATTTTTTATACTTGTAAAGTGGAGTTGTTAGAATAAAGGCTTTCATTATTTGAACATTTGGGTTCCATGTACAAATCCTACAACCCAGCTGACCTTGGACAAGTTAGTTAACATTTTCTGAGCATTAGTGCTTTTGTTTTATGTTTTCTTTGTTTTGTTTTTTGTAGTACTGTACTGGAGATTGAAAACAGGGCCTTGTAAATGCTAGGCACACATTCTGCCAGTGAGGTGTATCCCAATCCTGAAACTTAGTTTTATTATCTGTAAAACTGGAATAAAACTAATCAGAAGGATTGTTTTAAAAATACACTTATAGGCCAGATATGGGTACATGCTTGTAATCTCAGCACCTGGGAGGCTGAGGCAAGAGAATCAGTGCAAGTTCAAGGCCAGTCTAAACGACTTAGTGAGACCCTGTCAAAAAAGGGGGGGGGGCTTTAGCTCAGTGGTAGAGTGCTTGTGCCTAGCAAGCACAAGGGCCTGAGTTCAATCCCCAGCACCCCCCCCCAAAAAAGATTTAAATAACTTACTGCATAAGTCTCTCATAGTGAGACCCAAGGGTCTACTTTTTTTTTTTTTCTTTCTTTCTTTTTTTGAGACAGGGTCTCGTTATGTGGTAGAGGCTGGCTTTGAACTTACTATGTAGCCAAGGCTAGCCTCTAACTTGTGGTGATCCATCTGCCTCAGCCTCCTAAGTGCTGGGATTACAGGCATGCACTACCATGCCTGGCTGGAAGTGTCTTTTTTTATTATTATTACTGAGTTTTCAAAGATGTCTTTTTAAAATGTCTAAATGAAGCACTGCTTGCCACATTCATCTCCGACCATCAAGTTCTTGTCTAAAATTTGACACAGTTTTTCTTGCCCTCTGCAGAGTATCCTGGGCCATCATGGCAGTCAAGTGGACTGGTGGACATTCTTCTCCCATCCTCTGCCTGACTGCAAGTAAAGATGGATTAGTGGCTTCTGGAGCAGAGGGCGGAGGTCTCACAGCTTGGGGTGAGGATGGAACTCCATTAGGACACACAAGGTTCCCAGGTGCTGACGATGTAACCAGTGTCATATTTTCCCGCTCCTGCCCCACCAAGCTCTATGCTGCACATGGAGAAAACATTAGCATCCTGGATGTCAGAGCCCTCAAAAGCTCCCTGGACCATCTTCACATGAACGAAGAAGAAATCAATTGCCTTTCACTGAATGAAACTGAAAACCTGCTGGCTTCTGCTGATGACTCTGGGGCAATCAAAATCCTAGACTTGGAAAATAAGAAGGTTAGCAGATCCCTGAAGAGACACACCAATATCTGTTCCTCCATTGCTTTTCGACCTCAGAGGCCTCAGAGCCTGGTATCATGTGGCTTGGATATGCAGGTGATGCTTTTGCGAACAGTACTTGGCCAATTTTGAATGGGATTTGCTAAGAGTTGAGTTTGTTTTGTTTCATTTTGTTTTGTTTTGACAGCACTGGGAATTGAACCCAGGGCCTTGTGCATACTAAGTATGCCCTCTACCACTGAGCTGTCTCCTTAGCCTCTGGAATCAAATTATTGGCCAGGCTAACTATAGTGCATTATCTGTTCTATGTTAACATGTCTTACTTAGTTATGAGCCATAAGCTTTACCTCTACATTGAGTGCTAGTCTGATAAACCTACTAGATTTTATTCACAGAGTATTAATTAATCTTTTAGTCTTCCTTTTCTCTGTCCTTCAAGATATTTCTAAAACTTTACAATGCAAATATTTGATTTTTTTTTTTTTTTTGAGACAGAGTTTCACTATGTAGTTCAGGCCAGCCTTGAATTCACTATGTAGCCCAGGCCAGCCTTGAACTCACAGTGATCCTCCTGCCTCAGCCTCCCAAGTGCTGGGATTACAGGCATGTGCCACCATGCCCCACAAAATATTTGATTCTAAACATCTGTCCAAACAGGAGAATCCCAAAGGCACAGTTGATCCTACCCACTCTACAACTGTGGGCTTTTTGTTTACATTTTCATTTTTGTTTTTAAGGGGATGGGGATTTAGCTCAGTGATTAGAGTGCTTGCCTTGCAAGCACAAGGCCCCGAGTTCGATCCCTGGCACCGCAAAAAAAAATAAATAAAAACAAAATAAAAGGACATTTTTGTTTTTAAATTTAATTTAGCAAGGTTTTATGTTTATTAAAGGTAGGGAAAAAAAGTATACCCTACAGGGATTGGGGATTTAGCTCAATGGTGGAGTGCTTGCCTGGCAGGAACAAGGCCCTGAGCTCGACCCCCAGCACTGCCACCCTCAAAAAGATAGTACACTCTGCAGAGTGAGTACGGGCCAATTAAAAGTAGGAAAAGAGTGGGTTGGGGATTTAGCTCAGTGATAGCGTGCTTGCCTAGCAAGCACAAGACCCTGAGTTCGATCCCCAGCATCAAAAAAAAAAGTAGGAAAAGAAGTATACTCTGCAGTGAGAATGGGCCACTGAAAGAGAGCTCACTATGGCCACCATCCTTTGTGTCCCCCTTTCTGACATTGGATCTAGGTCGTCCTATCAAAACTGCTTCATTCCAAACCAGAAGAATTGAAAACAGCAGTCTCTGATTGGTCTCAGGTGAAGGGTTTGGGCCCATGTGTCCTGTATCTCCAGGCCTGACAGGTCACACCCATTTGCCCAGCCAGTTGGCTGCACCCTAATCTCTTGCCTCATTTCCCCCTGAGAACCATAAATCCCCATAATCCCATAATTCTGTATAAATTGCTGAGGGTGTGGTGATCTCTGTCTTCATGTAGCTACTTCCTGCCAAAAAGGACAACAGGCCCTGCCTATTGGGGATCATGTGCTCTCTAGCACCTTGAGATGTTGTGGCTCATTGGCTGGGCTGAGAAAAACCCATGATGTCCAGAGTCACAACTGTTGAAGAGCCTGGCCTTGTTTTTACTTTAAAATGTGGGAGTACTTTAATTGAAATATTGTGTCAAGATCAGTGCATTGGGTTCGAGGCTGGATTTGGAAAGCAGCATTGCAAGTTACTCCCAAACCAGAGGAAAACTATCAGGAAAGTAGATATATGTAGGAATACCATTTCATAGGAGAACCAGGGTGCTTAATTCTTCATTTTCCTGAGGGGTAAAAATGGAATATGCTGGTTTAAATAGCAGAAGTCACAAGTAAGCAGATTTAGGGCTAATAGTTTTCAGATAGTTTGAACCTTCCTGTGGTAAGAATGAAAATAATCGTGACTTCTCACTGTTGAGCACTTAGTACTTGCCAGTACTACACGTTATAAGATTTAATGTAGCCCGTAGTGGCCTCAAACTCATGGCTTTAATTCTGATCATACCCTCCTTCATAGTTACAATTCCTTTTTGATAATTGAGGAAAATGAAATTCACATTAAGTATCCACATAGCCACCTGACCAGAATTCAGACTTCTGTCATTCTGGCTCCAAAAATTTATTTTTTTCTTTCTCAGTGACACCTGAGACATTCAGAATATCATCAATAATGTGATAGGAGGGGCTGGGGATTTAGCTCAGTAATTAGAGTGCTTGCCTGGCAAGCACAAGGGCCTGAGTTCGATCCCCAGCACCGGAAAAAAAAAATTTAAAAAAAAAAATAATGTGATAGGAAAGTTTCTTAGTTTGGGAACAGGTGACTTCTAGAAAGAGAATTTGCCCAGAACCAATGTGCCCAGCTCTGTTCTGTGCCCAGCTCAAGAGGCCTTGAATCTCTGTTCTCAATTACCTGCAGTGTGTTCCTGCTGAGACTGTTCCTGTCAGCCATCAAAGGCCTTTTCACCTTGGCCAGTGGTCTTTCCTACTCCCTGCTCCACCAGGTATACCTCTTATAATGCAGGGATCCTTGAGGCTGGTTTGGTTGTTGTCACAACACTGCCCCCTCCTTAAGTCACCAGCATCAAATTGGTGGAAAAGTGTTGGGGCCTGACAGTGGATGTCCTGCAGTGCTGTGACAGTCCCCAAACAGTAGAGTGTTGTCCCACCAAAAATGTCTGTGGTGCCTTTCTTGGGACACAGTGATCATACAAGCTCTGAATTCCCTTTCCACTCCTAGGGCTTGACCAGAGGGCCCCCCTCCCCGCAACCCTTCTGCATTTTCAACCCTCATTATGGTAAATCTACCTATGTGTTTGTGAGAAACACCTACATGGCCAGGTGAATATTGGAATACTGGTTATATGGAGTAGATTGTACTGTCTGTCTGTCTCTTTTGTTTGTTTGTTTGTTTGTTTGTAGTACCGGGGATTGAACCCAGGGCCTTCGCACTGAGCCATATCCCCAGCCCTCTGCCCCCCACTCCGTACATGCCTTGAACTCTCTATGTAGCCCATAGTGGCCCCAAACTCAAAGCAACCTTCCTGCTTCAGCCTTCTGAGTGTGCCAGGATTACAGTCATATACCACCACACCACACTGTGGAGTGTCTTTGATTAGTCATTGTTTCATCCTCCAGCTATACTAGTTTTTCACCACTGGCCCAGCAGTTAGGTATGCAAAAGTAACCCAGACTGTTCAGATTAGAGAAGGAGGGCTTGGGGATTTAGTTCAGGCCCTGAGTTTGATTCCCCAGTACCCCCCAAAAAAGGAATGGGCATCTGGAATTCTCCATTTTGCTTCAGTTCCAGGGGAGATGTTTTAGTGCCAGGCAGCTGGTAGAGAAGTCTAGCAAACAAATATTGGTAAAAGGAAGCTTTAGAGAAGGGCCTACTTCGATTCACCTGGCACGATATTCTAAGTGCACTGTTTGTTAACTTCTGCACTGACTTGTGATGTGACAGCAGCAGCCAAAGCACAGTCGTGCTTTTTTTCTTTGTAAGTATGGAACGCTTCACAGATTTGCCTGTCATTTGTGCACAGGACCATACTGATCTTCTGTGTGTTGTTCCAATTTCATTTAATGTTCCGCCAGACTGAGCACTTTGCTGTATGTGCTGGGTTCACCCCCAGGCCTCATGCTGGGTAAGCCTCTACCGTGGAGCTGCATCCCCAGCCCCATGACCATGCATTTAAGAGATTACTTCCTTAACTGAGGTCGAGACTCTAAATTTTCCCTTATTTTTTTTTCCTTAAAACCCAGTTGTCGGGGCTGGGGATTTAGCTCAAGTGGTAGAGCGCTTGCCCAGCAAGCACAGGGCCCTGAGTTTGATCCCCAGCACCCAAAAAGGGAAAAAAAAAAAAAAAAGCCCAGTTGTCCAGGATTATTCTCAATTTAAAGAATAGCCAGCAAGCAGAGGAGCCCAAGAATGCAGGTATAGTACTGGAAGGGAGTCCTGGCTAGAATAGATTTGAGTTATTTCTTCTTTGAGCAAACAGATATTTATCTTAGGGCAGAATAGAATTGTTGCCATGTTCAAGACATCTATCTTTGTTATTATAGAAATTATAAAATTTCTTTTGATTTACGTAGGGTTTTTTGGAGGGGGTTGTTGGTTTTTTTCATTTTTTGAGACAGGGTCTTGCTATGTAGTTCAGGCTGGCCTCGAACTCAGAGTGATCTTCCTGCCTCATCCTCCCGAATTCTGGGATTACAGGCATGCGCCACCATGCCCAGCTACATAGGTTTTATGTTGGGTGTTTTTTGTTTGTTTGTTTTTTGTTTTTTGTTTTTGTTTTTGTTTTTTGGTGCTGGGGCTCAAACTCAGGCCCTTGTGCTTGCAAGGCAAGCACTCTAACCACTGAGCTAAATCCCCAGCCTGTGTTTTGTTTTGTTTTGTAATACTGTTAGGAATGTATCCTACCAATCATCCTCAGACTACTTTGATGACTTTATTAGAAGTCGAGTAAACACTGTAGTTGAGCAGAAGGCTAGAACTCTGTGTGACTGTGACCGCATCTGATTTCAAGGTGATGCTGTGGAATCTTCAGAAGGCCCGGCCGCTCTGGATCACGCATCTCCAGGAGGATGAGACAGAAGAAGTGGAAGGCCCACAGACCCCCAGCCAGCTCCTGAATCCTGCCCTTGCCCACTCTGTCTCTGTGGCATCATGTGGCAACCTTTTCAGTTGTGGTGCAGAAGATGGTAAGGTGAGAATCTTCAGGGTGATGGGAGTCAAGTGTGAACAAGAGCTGGGATTTAAGGGGCACGCTCTGGGGGTGTCTCAGGTCTGCTTTCTGCCGGAATCCTATCTGCTGCTCTCTGGAGGGAATGATGGGAAGGTAATGCTGTGGGATGTGAGCTGTGGAGTGGACAAAAAACAGAAGAGTCCTGCAAAATACACCCACCGGAAGAAAACTAAGAGGGCAGCTTCCCCCAAGCAGGGCGGGAGCCACAGTGCCGCTGCAGCAGACGAGCACGGCGAGGTGTCGCCAAAGGTGAGCATTGAGCACGGAGACAAAGTGAACTGGCTCGTGGGTACAAAGATAAAGGGGCAACAGAATATACTAGTAGCTGATCAGACAAGTTGTATATCTGTATATCCCTTAAATGAATTGTAAATCTAATAAAAATATTTGAAGAACAGTGGTAAAACTTAAGTTTTAAATCCTGCCTCATTTAAACTGTTTCTGTAGAATCATGGCATTTCATTGCATACATTGTAAGTCATTGGAACAGAAAATGATGATTAGATTATACTTCATGTAGTTAACAACATTAAATTTTGGAGAAAGAGAATATGTATTGATTAGTGACTGCATACTAGCCAATTTACATATATTTCGTTTCTTATTACAAATCACTGAAACAGGTAACTTCCTCCATTTTATTGGCACAGGAATGAAAACCCAGAGCTGTTAAGTACCTTGAGGATCCAGGAAAGGTTGAGGCATGATGACTTGCCTGGATAGGACCTTGATTGTGTTGTCACGCCGCCTGGGACACTCACATCCTGACCCAAATGTTACCACGTTAGTTACAGCAGTTGTTCTGGACCCAGGCTGTCACAAGGAGCCTGAGCAGGCTCTACGAGGAGATCTTGTTCTTGGTAAGGCCCAGAGGCTTTGCTGACAAACACCTATTTCTGTGCTTATAAGATAAGGAGTCCAGGGTCAAGTCACTTTAGAATATTATGCAGCCATTCAGGCCACGATGCAGGTGAAGCGAGGATAAACTGAAATTACAAATAAGCAGAATTTCTGCCTAAACACAAGATACAGGGTAGGAGAGAAAATAGAGGCCAAGATAGTAGGGCAAGAGTGTTTTATTTCAGCATGGCCTGGATTGCTGTCTTTTCCGAATGTTCTTTTAGCTTCTGTTCATAATACCTACACTTAAATTTCAAGTTTTAAAGAGAGAATGATTGTTTGCCATTGTCCTTATTTGTGGAGAGCTTTTTTTTGTTGTTGTTTTTGAGGGGTACAGGGATTGAGGCAGGGTCTTCCTCCTATGTAGTTCAGGCTGGTCTTGAACTCACTGTGCAGTCCAGGCTGGCCTTGGACTCACGGTGATCCTTCTCCCTCAGCCTCCCAAGTGCTGGGATTGCAGGCATGTGTCACCATGCCCAGTTTGGAGAGCTCTTTTTAAGCCAAGTTTTAGTCAGGACTCATTGCAAGTGATGGAAGCCAGAATACAATTGGCTTAACCCTGCAGAGGTGGAGGCTCACTGGGAGATGCAAACTCTTCTTACCTATTGTTAAGAGGTAACTCAGCCAAGGATGGTGGCTTACACTGGTCATCCCAGCATGACTCAAATGAAAATAAGAAAAATGATAAAAGAAAGTGAAGGGAGGGGTTGGGGATTTAGCACAGTCGTTAGAGTACTTGCCTTGCAAGCACAACGTCCTGAGTTCGATCCCCAGCACAAAAAAAAAAAAAAAAGAAAGTGAAGGGGTTGAATTAGACATCCCTAAGGTGTCTTCTGTGATATGAAGTGACAACTGCTATAATAAAATTGTGCTTATTTGTGATATGTAGGAAAATTTCAAAAAGTAATAATCACAGGCAACTTCTTGAGATTTTATTTATTTTTTATTTAAGGTTTTAGGAAAATCTTTTGAAAAATTACCAAGTTTAATTATTTAGTCCAAGAGCAAACATCTACTCAGACCTCTTTTTTTTTTTTTTTTTTGAGCTGGGGATCAAACTCAGGGCCTTGCACTTGTTAGGCAAACACTCTACCATGTGAGCTGAATTCCAGCCCTCTGGTCAGACCTCTGAAGCGAAAGGAGAAATCTACTATCAGGACACAAGGGAACAGTGAGGACAGTTCTCTCACTCTAGAGTTGAAATGTAGCTGTGCTGCACGTGGGTCTCTAGCCAGGGAAGCCATTAAGAACCAAGGGAGGATCAGGTATGGTGGTGCACACCTGTAATCCCAGCACTCAGGAGGCTGAGGCAGGAGGATCACTGTGAGTTCAAGGCCAGCCTGAACTATACAGCGAGACCCTGTTTCTTTTTTTTTGTCGCTGTTGCTGGGGATTGAACTCAGGGCCTCATGCCTGTAAGGCAAGTGCTCTTACCACTGAGCTAAATCCCCAGCCCCGAGACTCTGTTTCCAAAAAAAAAAAAAAAAACCAAGGGAGGGCACTACTCTTCAGTAGATTATAACATCTAGAATATATAAAAAGAACTATACAAAAAAATCAGACTTCTCCAGATTTAAAAGACCCAATCCAAGGGTTGGGGATTTAGCTCAAATGGTAGAGCACTTGCCTAGAAAGCCTAAGGCCCTGAGTTCAATCCCCAGCACTGCCCTCCCCCAAAAAAGACCCAATCCAAAGATGGGCATCTGAAATGAACAGACATTTCTCAGATGAAGAAGTACAAACAGCAAATATGTAAAAAAATGTGCAACATCACGGTCATTCAAGCAATGCAAACTAAAACCACTAAAATTCCATCTCACTGCAGAAAGAATGCCTATCATCAAGAAATCAGCCACTGGGATTGAGGATTTAGCTCAAGTGGTAGAGCACTTGTCTAGCAAGTACAAGGCCCTGAGTCCAATCCCCAGCAACAAAATAAATAAATAAAAAATCAACCACTGATGAATGCTGGCGAGGCTGTGGGGAAAAGGACCCCTTCTCCACTGTTGGTGGGAGTGTAAACTGGTACAACCACTATGGAAATCAGTATGGAGATTCCTCAAAAACTAAAACTAGCCAGGCATATTGGTGCACACCTATAATCCCAGCACTCAGGAGGTTGAGGCAGGAAGACTGCTGCCAATTCAAAGCCAGCCTGAGTTCAAGGCTAGCCTGAACTACATAGAAAGACCCTGTCTCAAAATAAAACAAAAACAAAACAAACCCTAAAACTATGCCCTTCTTAGGTATCTTCCCAAAAGAGTTAAAAGCATCATGCTACAGTGATATGTGCACACCCATGTTTATAGCAGCACAGTTTATAATAGCTAAATTTTGGAAACATTCCATATGCCCATCAAAAGATGAATGGCTAAGGCTGGGGGTTTAGCTCAGTGGTTAAAGTGCTTGCCTTGCAAGCACAAGGGCCTGGGTTCAATCCCCAGCACCCCCCCCCAAAAAAAAGAATGGCTAAAGAAAACGTATTTATACACAATGGAGTACTACTCTGCCATTAAGCATAAATGGGTCATTTTTAAGTAAATGGATGCCCCTCAAAACCATAATTTTAAGTGGAATAAATCAGACACACAAGTATAAATATTGCTTTATTTGTCATTTGTGAGAAACCCAAAGGGAAAATAAAGAGCAATATGGAGAATAGCTCTTAGGAAGTAGGAAGAACATGTTCAAATGGAAAGGGAAAAAAGAAAGGGGAAAGGTAAAAGTGGGAAAATGGAAGAAAAAATAGAAACAAAGTTTTTGTAAAGGCGGAGGGGAAGAAGGGTTGAAGGGAGGGGTGGGGAACGGGAAAGAATGAAGATATATTATGTACAGGGACAAATTCTCTATGATGAATGTGATAATTATGTGTGGCAAATATGTACTAATAAAATACAAAAAAAAAGAACTAAGGAGGTATATCAGTGGTAGAGCACTAGCGTATGTGGTCCTGAATTCTATTCTCAGTACCACAAAAAACAGAAAGTACCAAGGCATGATGTGAGGGCGATCTGGCTCTGACACCTGTCACCCCACTCAGCACCAGAGTTGACTTGGCTGGTCTGGCTGGCTAGTGGGGGCGGGGGTCCCTTCCTGTCTCCTTGCTCCTGTGTGTCCCTCCCGAAGCTGTGTGCCTGGTGGAAGAGAACAGCCCTCCCTGATACAGACAAGGCCTGTGCTTCCATCAAGGGTACCGGAGTAGCTGAGCTCCACTGCTAGAGTCTCCAGGCAAACTTCAGGAACCAGGACTGGCGAACTTTCAATCTCTTGGGTCCTCGTCGTTTGGCCCTGTCTCTTCTGACTTTTGTGCAAAACTTGGCATGTCACCAACCTATTTCAGTGCCAGAATTGAAGGGAAGAGGTCCAGGTCCAGGTCCCAGAAGAAAGTCTGATTGGCCCCTCTTAGGTAGGTGCCCACCCCGATTCAGTGGGCTCTGGCCACATACTATGAACATCCCCCAGGAGCCACCCCCTTAGGTGAGGACATGGTTCTTGGAGAAGTTTGGCACCAGTAGTCAGCTGCCCCTCGGGACAAATAGGAACCTCTACAGCAGCCCCAAAGATCTGCAGCCCTCTACTGCCATTTGGTTAGTAAATGTACACTGTGAGGAGTACTCCAGTCTGACTCAGTTTGCCAGCAAGAGACATGGCCACAGAAGTTAGGAGAATCTGAGGAGGTGGCAGGAAGCAGAAGCAGCACAGGGGCGCGCATTCTGAACACAGCTCAGTCTAGTGGTCAGTCAGCTGCCAGGTGACAAAAAAGAACATCATGGTCTCCCCTCAGAAGTGGGTTTCCAGTGACCACCATCTTAAGCAGATTGAAAAATGGTCCCAAAGCTAATCAGGCTGTAATCACAGGAACCTGGAAATATCACCGTCTTTGGTGAAAAGTGTCTGCAGGGCGATTAGATTGGGAATTTTTTTTTTTATACTGGGAATCTTGACACATTATGTTCGCCATAATCGTGATATTTGCATACTTTTCTATTTTTACTAGCATAAGATGTCTGAGGGTAAAGACTGCCCTATTTCACTTCACAGCACATGTGTGGCCTGTCCTGGGCCCCTCAGCCAAGGCACACATTACTCATTAAATGAACTACAGGAGAAAGGGGGAAACATGAAAAGAGGTGGGGGGAGATCAGCCTGAAGCCAGCCCATGGCAGGATCTCCAGGCAAGCAGAACAAACTTTGAGTTTCAGATTTTGTTTGTTTGTTTGTTTGTTTTGAGACAGGGTTTTGCTATGTGGTTCAGGCTGGCCTTGAACTCACTAGGTAGCCCAGGCCGGCCTCCAACTCACGGTGATCCTCCTGCCTCAGACTCCTGAGTGCTGGGATTACAAGTCTGTGCCACTACACTCAGCTAAAAATACTTTTTAAATATATGGCAGTATAAAAAAATGGCAGTATAAATATTGAGTTTTTAAAAGTCTAAATACTGAGAATACAAAACCAAGTGACAGATATAAAGATTTATAATTAATTTCTCTGACCACGATAATATAAACTTGTCAAAGGCAAAAGAACCTGCTCCAGAGCAGCTGTGTCAAACCCTAAATTCTGACAAAACATCATCAGCCATCATAGTAAATTAGTGTCAATTTAATTTTATTAACTGTAATTCAGTTTGCATTAAATAATGTAGATTTATTTGGGTTATAGTTGCTTAAGAGTTATATGCATAGTGTTGAGTTTGGTTATATCTAAGCAACATTATACTACAGGCAATTTTAGCCAGGCATGGTGGCACACACCTGTAATCCCAGCACCCAGGAGGCTGAGGCAGGTGATTGCTGCGAGTTTGAGGCCACCCTGGACTACAAAGCAAAACCCTGTCTCAAAAAAAAAGTAAATAAAAGGCAATTTTACCATAATAATTTTTTTAGAGACAGCTGTGTGCCACCACACTCAGCCAGCATTATCATTTATTAGTAATTCTGGAAGTCTAATAGTTTCCTGTTTTTTTTATTTATTTATTTTTTATTTAGAGGACAGTTTATTTAAAAGTGGTGAAAAAAGGGGAAAGGGAGATGATAGATAGCTACTCAGTGAGTAGGGAGCATTCAAAAGCGAAATACTCTAGTTTCCTGTTTTAAAAGTGCAGTGCTGAGGCTCAAGCTCAAGGTGTCCTGGAAATCCTCCAGAGTGGCCTTCGGCATCTCCGGGGAGACAAGACAGGTTAATGGTGTTGCTGGGAGATGTGGGAAGTCACGATGTTAGAACCCGTAGTTTTTTGGGAAAGGGGCTGTCCTGGAGAAGCGCGGAGGAGCTTTCGTGTAAGTCCTAAAGCAGTCAGGTAGCAACACGAGTCACACTGTCGGCAGGAGACGCTGGTGTGAGGACCCCGGGTCTCTGCCCTCAGTAATTAGGTGGCTCCTTCATGCCTTAAGTCAAGGCAGGATCCGAGAGTGAGAAGGTTTGACTGCTAACCCCACATAATTTGCCCTGACTGGCGACAACTACCACAGGTATTGCCACCTCCAGCTCTCCAAAGGAGCACACGGCTTTCCTAATGTCAGAACTTGGGTACCACGACACTGCAGAAACTGGACAGTTTGGAGTTTGTTATCAGCAAGGTGTCGGAGCTGCAGAGCAGGCACTTCTCTTTCTCTCTTTTCCCTCAAATTTCCTACCCTGGACTTGCTCCCTTATAAATAACACACCCTGGTTTTCCAGTAGCCACTGCAGTTCTCGAAGCATTGCTTTGGGGCCCCTGGAGTTTTCGGGACTTCCTCTGCCTGTATTGTTCCGTAGAGGTTTAGCTCCCCCTAGCGATGCAACCCTCCGTTTTGCCAGCGCAGACTAATCCATTAACTTGGACAAGTCACTACCTGAACATTTTTTTTCTTTTCTAGGTGAGTTGGACAATTATACTGTATGTCTCTTTATCAATAAACTTTATTTTTAGTTAATAAGAAACTTTTAGCTGACCATGGTAGTGATATGGGGAAAAATATAATTCCCAGCCCACTAGATGTCAGATGCACCAAGTTTCATGTTCCCCAATATCTAAGTGAAGTGGAAGTCCAAGCCAGCCCCAGCAGCCAGCAAGATCTCACTCCACTTGGTCATGAGAGAGAGATGCCACACAAATATAAAAAGCCAAATTGAGTCCGATTTATTAGCCAGCGATCTAGAGGCGCTCACACACAAAAGCTCTGGACCTCAAGTCTTTGTCTGCTCATCCTTTATACACAGTTTAGTACAAAGCATTTTACATAGGCATCACATTAGTCATACATGATTTTCTTGAATTTCAGTGGTTTAGAAGTTTCAGGCTCAAAATGGGTTTTATGGTACTAACCATGAGATAAGTTTTAGGGAGCTTGAGTAAATATAGGAGTCTTAGGATGTTTTATTACTACACAGACAAGTGAAAGGGGCAAGGGTCAGGGTCTGAGTGCTGATAAGGAAGTGGGTGTCCTAAGGTAAGGAGGAGACAGAGAGTTAACGTTCTTTCTGCAATTTGCAGATGTTCAAACTATGACTAACAAAAGCATTAAGGGCTCATTAAGACTGAGTTTAGAAGGAGAAAAGGAGTGGGGATGGGCTTGGCTTCTGATTACCCCATTTTATTCCCCACTTCTGTCGGGGCTGAATTAAAACTGAATTAAAGTATGGCATTTTGTAAGAATGAAATTCTTTTTGTGTGGTGGGAGGGATCGAACTCAGGGCCTTGTGCTTGATAGGCAAGTGTTCTAACCACTGAGCTTAATCCTCAGCCCTTAAGAATGAATTCTAAGGAACAACAGAGGTTAATAGTAGGAAAATTTATTGGGAAATAGGAATGGGGAATAGGATTGGGGAGTAGGAGTAGTTCCTGAGAGACAGGAGGGGTCCTGAATAGGTTGCAAAGGAGCCAACTTCTCTAAGAAAGTTTTATAGAGCAGTATCATGAGGTGGGTACAACATGGGTCAAAACTATAACCAACAGATAAGATTACAAGTATAAAAAATAATAATAAAAAAAGATTACAATCTACACAATGGAGTGCTACACAGCCATAAAAAAGGACAAACTAGAGTCATTCATATATAAATGGATGTTCCTTGAGAACATACTCTTAAGTGAAATAAATCAGACACTCATGAGCACACATCGAATTGTTTCTCTGATATGAGAAACCATAACTGTAAATGAGGACAAAGAGGTGTAATAGATATTATATAAAAGGAAGATGGTGTGCAGAGGAGAGGAGTACTAGAAGGAAAGAAGGGGAAAAGCAGAAAGGCAACAGGGGAAAGAGAGGGGAAAGGGAAAATACGGAAAATGATAAATGATCCTGCT